>JBBBDQ010001092.1:8117500-8120000 GCA_037127315.1 Ascarosepion bandense
TTTCAGTTCTCTACTTAGATTCTGGATTCTGGAAAGCATCTTTTTCTATACCAATATGTCTTCGGCTCTCAGTGTCACACTTTCTGTTCTTTAAAAATCCTACATTGGAGAATTTATATTAATCCAGGTCAACATATTTAAGATATAGATTTCTGTATTTGAATGTAATCATCAATTCACTTCTTTTGTTTATAAATTAGTGTTATTTAACTGTTTTCAGATAAAATGCATAAATTACATCTTTTATTTTTCATTCTTGTTGCTATGAGATGCCAGGTAATAATTGTTTTTTGTTGTATTTATGAGTGAGTGAGTGTGTGTGAGAGAGTGAGCGAGTGTGTGTGTGTGTGTGAGTGAGTGAGTGTGAGTGAGTGAGTGTGTGTGTGTGTGAGTGAGTGAGTGAGTGTGTGTGTGTGCGTGTCAGTGAGTGAGTGAGTGAGAGTGTGTGTGTGTGTGTGTGAGTGAGTGAGTGTGTGTGTGTGTGTGTGTGTGTGTGTGAAGTTAGAGAGACGGACAGAGTAAATAAAACAGTTATTAAATTTGTTCATTGCCCAAAAGAATATCTCGATCAGAGTATTTTTTGTGTAGATAACTCTTTAAAGGCCAGCAATCTGTAACTAATGTGCATAATGTTGAGAGTTAATAGCAGATTATGAATTAAATGTTCAGATTTTCGGCCCTTGCTTCGTGGAGATAATATCTATTAATCAGGAGACTTGATAGCAAAATTGAACCAATTATGATTTCAAATGTTACGATAATATAAAACAGTAAATATTTTACAGAAGTCAAACATATTTAAAATTCAATAAACTCCAAATAATTAGAAAGTTTTCCTATATTAAATTTTTTCATATTTCTTTACACTCTGATTTATAAGGGAAATTCGTCTTTTATGTAAAAATGTAATTCCCCTAAAGGAAAAATTACTAACTTCTTTACGTCATACAACAACATCTTAGGAAACACAAACCAAAAAATAATAATACAATAAAGTAATACATTTATAGATAACCATAAGTTGTATACCAAAAAAAAAAAATCTGTAAATATATTCAATTAAATATCAAACCAACTGACTGAAAGCTAAAGAAAGTGACAGCTAGTTGGAACATGTAATTTTATTTGTTGCAATTAATTTTATACTAGCAGTATAGCCCAGCGTTGCTCGGGTGTAATGAAAACTTTAAAACTAGTCCATGGTCCTGGAGCTCAGACTCTTTGGACGTTGGTACGAAAGATTAAAAAGCAATAGCTGTTTCCAGTTAAAGCGAAACCGTAGACTGAAAGAAAAATGAATGCATGTAAGTCAAATTTTGATTTCCTGGTATCGATATCAAATTTTCTGCACAATTGTAAGAACTGCAATCTTGAAACTTCTGAATATCGTTTCTTATGACTTTGTCTATGAGTGTATCAAATTTGATAATAAGCGGACTACTACTTCTATAAATCGATTTTTTCGATTATCGATTTTCGATATTTATCGGGGTTACCTCGACACAAATCCTAGCTAAGAACACTCGCAGACGCTTATAGTATAACTGTGTACATTTTCAAGAAAATTGGTTCAGCCGTTTCGGAGTCTATAGGTAACGGATACACACACACACACACACACACACACACACACACACACAAGTTCCATTTATAAATAAGTTTATATATATATATATATATATATATATATATAAAGAGTTTGACATTAGCATGTAATGCTATACAACTCATAAGAAACGGGATCATAAATTATTAAGAAATGTAAATACAAATGTTTTATGACGTTTAAAGTTTTAGGTATTTTTCGAACGGCACATCTTATCTTCATCAACGGACTGAACGAGACAAATATAAAAAAATTACTTTGCTGAAAAAAATTCCGGATATATATTTTTTAATTATGTGTTCAGTTTTCATTTCAATATATATATATATATATATATATATATATATATATATATATATATATTCTGAATATTTAGACTGCGAATGTTCTTGAATACAAATATTATTCAAGCCATTTTGTTTACAATAATTATACTGATCACCTTTTCAAAAATAGGAATAATACTTCTCAGAGAAAGAGTAAATTCTATCACAAATTTCCAGATGTTTATTTCGAAAGAACAGTTTAACAAATATTGACGAAGATTTTCTCTTTTTTAATTTATCATCAGGGTAAATAGTGACTATCATTGAGTTTCGAACAACTAGAGGGTGGTGTGACGTAGGTGAGGTGTGAAGTGCTTTTTTATTATATATTTCAAGATGCCGGTTTTTAAGTTCTAATTCTTTTCATTTCTTAATGCAACCTCATGTTGCATAAGTATTGCTCCAAAGATCATAATTTTAACTTTAGTATTTAATTATGATATTATGTTGATATTGCTTGTGGTACATATATTTATAACTGTTTAATTATTTGTTTATGTTTCCTTTCAATATATATATATATATATATATATATATATAAAAGTACAAATAGTTTGTTTCATTAACA
>JBBBDQ010001092.1:8122500-8187500 GCA_037127315.1 Ascarosepion bandense
TTGCATCCTCTTATCCATGCTCCTTTCTCCTTCCACCCTACTCTTAGTAACTTAACACTTCTCTTACCCACTTCCTAGCAGAGAAGTTGAACATATCATAAGGCAGTGTATTCACCATTTTGCTTGAATATTTGTCAACGAGGAAGCTGTGGGTGCCGCGTTTGCTCACATTAGATCAAAAACAACAACACGTCGACCATTCAGAGCGTTGTTTGCAACTATTTAAACTCAACAAGAATGGGTTGTTGTGTCAATATGTAACAATGGATGAAACATGGATCCAACACTTCACTTCGAAGTCAAATCGGCTGTCAGAGTGGACAGCAGCATGTGAAATCCGTCCAAAGCGACTAAAGACGGAAACATCAGTTTTGACCTCAGTATTTTGGAATGTTAATTGATTACATGAAGAAAGGAAGAACCATCAATAGCGAATATCATATTGCATTATTGGCGCATTTGAATAAAAAAATCACCAAAAAAGTACAGAAACGAAGAAGACAATGTGACCTTTCATCAAGACAACGCACCGTGTCACCAGCCGATTGAAACGATGGCAAAACTACATGAACTGCACTTCAAATTGGTGTTGCATCCTCTCTGTTCTCCAGATCTGGCCCCCAGCAACTACTGGCTGTTTGCAGAACTTAAAAGGATGCTCCGGGGAAAGAGATTTGGCTCCAATGAAGAAGCGATATCGTAAAATGAGGCGTATTTTGAGGCCAAACACAAAATGCGTTTTAAAAAAAAAGGTATCGAATTGTAAGAGAAGTGTTGGAATAAGTGTATTAATCTAGAAAGAGACTATGTTGATGAATAAAATCGAATTTTGTCTAAAAGTAGTTGTCTTATAAGATAGACCCGGGATTTACTGAGTGATAATATATAAATATATATATACATTTTTTTTTTTAATCGTATCACCCCGAGCAAGGCGGTAACGCTACTGATGTGCAGGGGGCTACGTAATAGTGAATAGATTGGAAAAGAGAAATCCGGAAACCACATCCTAAACAGGGAACAAGGGATGGGCCTCTAAACCTGTTCAATAGATGTGGGTGGAGTGTGAACCGGGCGATAGATAGAGTTATCTACTCCAATTGAAAAAGAAAAAAAAACAACGTGAGAAGATTTGAAAAGAGAATGCCGGAAACCACATCCTAAACAGGGAACAAGGGATTAGCCTCTTAACCTGTTCAATGGATGTGGGTGGAGTGTGAACCAGGCGATAGATAGATCTATCTACTCCAACTGAGAAAAAAAAAACAAAGTGAGAAGATTTGAAAAGAGAAAGCCGGAAACCACATCCTAAACAGGGAACAAGGGATGAGCCTCTTAACCTGTTCAATAGATGTGGGTGGAGTGTGAACCAGGCGATAGATAGATCTATCTACTCCAACTGAGAAAAATAAACAAAGTGAGAAGATTTGAAAAGAGAATGCCGGAAACCACATCTTAAACAGGGAACAAGGGATTAGCCTCTTAACCTATTCAATAGACGTTCGTAATGTTCGTCACTAGCACAACATTGTCAATACTAGAATTGCAACATTCATCCAGTTGTCATTGATTGATCTAGACAACGTGGGGTCCAAAAAATAGAGGTGTTTCCCAGAAGAATTATATAATTGAGACACTAGTATATAACACAGTCAGTAAGGTCTCTTTTAAGACACGACCACCTAAGCGTGCATCACATGTGGCACTTAACTGACTGAGTGAAATAAAGTTCTTAATGTATCTTGAGTAAATCGGGTATGTTTTCTTTTGGTCCAGGAGTTCGGGGAAGTTAGTATAAGCATTGTATTAATGGTTGAGCTCAAATCAGCGTTGTGTAGAATTGAAACAACCAAATGAAGATTTGTATTTTATCACTGGGACGTTTAAAAATGGTTATGGAGTATCCGTTTTCTTTTTCTTGTTTCAGAAAACAGAGTAAGTAAATATAAGCATTGTTACAATGGTCATGGTCAAGTTAGCATTTCGCTGAACTGGAACAACTAAAAGGAAAGCTTGACTTGCTTTATAGGTGGAGCTCTTTGGAAAACACATGCAAGTTCCATGTGTTGTGAGTTCAGTTGTCAGTCAACCAAGGAAACTAACATTCCCTAGTGGGAATGTAATTACCACATTGTTCTACATCTTGGGGCAAAGAAGTGGCTGATTCAGGAAAGGTTATGTCTTTTTATAGACTTCAACAATGCCCACTGCTCGTGTTTTATGAAAGCATATCATATATGCAGTTCCTTTACTCTTAGTATCATGGGAAAGTGTATTTCTTTTTTTGTATTATTCATTATTATTATTTTATTCATCAATTTTATTTCATTTTCTCACATGTATGTATCCAAGGGCAATAGGCTATAGTAGGGGAATTAACAAAAAAATAAATTTAAAAAATATTTTTTTTCAAAATAGCAACAAAAATGAGCTTTCCAAAATATTTTTAATGTTAACTCTTGAAACAATTTTGCAATAAAGAAATCTCTAAAACCATATCTGCTAACCAAAAAAGTAATAAGCGGAAAGCAGTTCTTCGGCCAAGCATTATATTAAAACACTGATAAATGTTTGAATCATGTAGCACAAAATATAATTTTGAATGAAAATGTAAAGGATACGGATAATATTAGCAAAAAATTATTAAATTACATTCAATATTTTATTGCTTCTTATAAATTGGAGTTCTTGACAGAATTTTATGATTTCATACACTTGCTTCTGCTAAAAGAAGTGCCAAAACAATTTTTATTAAAGATCCTTCAGTCAAGTATAGTTTGGTTCCGAAATCATCATTATGATCAAAGTGCTTCAACAGTAAATATTGTTGGTTTTTCATCACAGGATCAAAATACCAGATAAAAATGCAGCTTTATCTTAAAATTTATTTTGTATACATAACTTTTATCTCAATGTACATGAGCTCAGAAATTAAATGATGTGAGATTTGACTTTCAATTTTTCTAATGACAGAAGTAAAGAGAAATGAAAAACAAAAACAAGGAAAAAATTAGAAAAATAAAAAAAATTTAAATTTAAAAGAGTTTTCTTTAAAGAAAATTTAAGTACTATATTTGATTGTATATAACAGGGTTGGGGAAAATATTACCCATGAAGTCTGCCTTATGATTTTATGTGACTTCCAAATATTATTTTTTAAATATAAAAAAAATGTTTCATAATTTTTGGTTCAATATTGCAGAAAATAATATATTTAAAGCAAAAATGAAAACCATATGAATTCTCATGAGAAAGATTTTGCCGATCACTGATATATAAGTTTTTCCCAAAATATTTATATTTAATATTAGTAATTTCTAAAGAAATAATTCTTTAGAAATTGCTGTTTACATTTTGAATACGAAACTAACCAGTTATGACTTTCAAAGAAATCTGAATGAGTAAAGTATGCTTTAAAGGCAGATAGAACCTCACTTGAATATAAATCTCTTTGTAGCTGAGTGGTCAAAACATGTTGGATCAAGCAACACTTTCTCCTGCCAGAGTGCTCTTCTTTTTTAACAAGATTTCTCAAATATTCAGGCTGGTAGGCAAAATAAAATACTGTTTAAAATAAATGAGTTATCAACTCAAATATGTGTATTCACTAAAAATAGCGTTTAAAGCAACAAAAATGTAATATTAGTGTTATGAAATTAATCTAGTCCATTGTACCCTGTTAAACACCAGTCTACCAAATACTGCAGCATAGCATAAAAGATCTAGGAAATATTTTTAGCAGTTTTTAGGAGGAAAAAGGAAATTTTATTTGTGATCAAATATAGTCAGCAAAAAAAAAGAAAAAGACAAAAGAAAGATGGCAAACTAAATGAAATGTAATTTATAGAATAAAAAGAGAAAGACAATAAAAAAGAGAAAAAAATAATGGCAAGAGGTTATTAAAAAAATATTATATTTATGAACAAATGGGTCAATATTTGATAGATTATTGAATTTTAAATGTCATCCCACTCATTGATAATATATTAATTCATGTGCCTTGTAAATATTGATAATTTTTGAAAAGATTCTAAAAACATCTCTTCATTTTTTTCAAAATCAGACTTCACCTTCTTTTCACTAAAAACCTTTTATTTCTCCCAAATGTGATTTAAGCACAAACATTTGCACGTATTCATTTCAGCATCAAGAATTCTTTAATACAATTCACTTGTCTTTTAGTACTGTGCTTTTTTTATCCAAGACTTCACATTTCAAAGGAAGGGAGATGAGTTAAAGTTAATTTTTACTTCACACTTTATTGTCCATACGTTTTAAAAATCTTTTGACTGGATGTATAATTTTTCATAAGACGAAGAAAACAAAAGCAACAACATATAAGCAGATTTTATTTGGTTTTTACCTTGAGCTGCTATTTACATTTAACATTACAACATGATCAGTGATGTATCTAGTATTTAGCCTGCCTGAAACACCCATAGAATTTACAGTGTCTCTAAACAACCCTCCAAAACTGGACAATATCTGCATCTTTACAACAACACATTACTTCTATATAGTAACCCACCTAAATGCTACCCCAAAAACATTGCTGCTAGGGGTGGCCTACTCTTCCCACCACCATCTAGGTCCAACAATGAGAATGATAGAGTAAGGCCAAAACATGTACTAATGTCTGCAGTGTGTCAACATTAGTTTTCCAGATATCTCACGACTGAAGAGATATTTTTACTTTTTTTTTAAAGAAAATATGTGTAGGAGCAGGGACCTTATAAACTATTAAATAAGTTAAGGTAATTAAAGTGATGATGTTACAATTTAGACCAACTAGGAGTAGTACCACAACAAACCACTTGAAAATTACTAATGAACTGGCTGAAAGCAATTGAAACAATAATCACTACAGATAGTTTTTACACTCTCTTAGTCCTTATAAAAGAGAAAACTGTAAGAACTTAAGAAAAATTGAACGAAAAATTTGTGTGTTACATTCAATGAAACATGTATAAAAGAAGGATTGCTACCCAAATATACAATATTTAAACATTATTATATCAAATTTAATAATTATCTCTCAAGTCTAATATTGTGCATATTTTGCATATTTGCTATCAAATTTAATATCTTTTAAATTATAGAATTATATGCATATGAATTGCTAGTTTTGATAGGTAGCATGTTTGTTTTAGTTTTGCAATATATATATATATATATATATATATATATATATATATATTTCATTAAATGTTTTTTATAATAAATTAGCAATAGAAATGTTTTCAGATTCTCAATAAGTTTACTGATGGTCACAATTCTTAAATCCAAGTACATTAAACAGATATAAGTACTTGTAAAATATTTGTTACTGTTATTTGCTTTAGCTAAAAATAGTTATTCAATCAAAACATGATGGTATTTTGTCTTTTCTAAGTAGTGTATAATTACTGAAAGTTTTGATTAAGGTATGATTTACAAAACCAAAATGACAAACTTACCACCACCAATCATGCATTGAAAATAATAAAGACTCCAATGCCTGAAAATGAGACAATTTGGCGACTATCTGAATTAGGAACTTCAAAAAACAACAACCCATTCCTCTGTCACTTTAACTGTCCCTGGCTTGAAAGTGGGATTATATCCTTCATTATACAATAAAATATTTTAGCTTCTCTTTTTGTGATTTACATTTACATTATAATAATTCAGTTTCTTTATGTTTCTGTAACACAACCACAAGAGCACATCAAAGCACATTTTTTGTTAGCATGATGCTGTTAAAATTATCTAATTTAAAGAATAATGCAACTTCTATTCCAATCAGGCTAACAGTTTCTGAGTATTTATTTAGTCAAGTTTTGAATTGACAATGGAAAGTTTTAGTCCTGATTACTTAGTCATTTCCCTCAGTTTTCTTAATAATAAGAGGAATAAATAGAGAAGAATTCTTGATATGTCTGCAGCCAAACAAATATTTCACTTTTGTTGTTCATCCACTTTCCTTAGACCCAATGTCTGTTGGTGTCAACTGCATTTTGGATAATCCCTCTCCATTGGGATTATCCACAGTTGTTAAAATCTATAATGTTTTTGTTTTTGTTTTACAGCTATAGTGTCTACAGACCCTGTCTAACTAGCTTTGTACAGCTTCAGGTGACTGAGTTTTGAATTATGAGTTGTCCTCTTAGATTGGTTGTAACTTCTGATTCAAATTTTTATTTATCCAAACCTACATTATGTTTGATTCCACAACCCACAAACTTCTGTTCCTTCGACCAATGTATAAAACCAGTCCAATTTATAGCATTGAGATAACTAAATATATAAAAACTGACATTTTCTTTTCATAAATTCCAATAGTCCTGGGTATTTTATATATATATTATCATATATATATATATAAACGTGATTATCATTATACTCGTCTCGACAACCTTCCTCGAAAACTATCGAACGAAGGAAAAAAAATGATTGTAAAAAAGAAAGAGCTTAGGATATGAAAGTCAGTCAAAAGTGTTTGGACCGAAATCAGCACGAGACCCAAAGAAAAATAAACGACAGGAGTAACCATCTAATAGAAAGCGCTCAATACAAAGGTAGAGCGAACTAAATAGCACCTACCATTTTTTTTCTTCATTCGATAGTTTTCGAGGAAGGTTTTCGAAACTAGTATAATTATAATCACGTTTATAATAGCACTGTTTAAATCAAATAACATGGAACGCATAGATATAGGTTGTCTTAATAACCTTTTTATATGTCGTTTTTTCTTTTCCTCTTTAGCCAGCTTTCCCCAACGATCCGTTTAGTACACACATACACACACACAAACACACACACATATATATATATATATATATATATATATATATATATATATAATCAGTAAATTTAGTTTGTTATCAAATATTGCAATTTCATTTTATCTGCTTAAACTTCTGAATTTTTCTTTACTCGCCAAACGATTTCCCAATTTGAATTTACATTTTTTCCTCCATCAAAATCTATATATTCCATAGGAGTCTGCATTTAAATATTTTTTTTATAACATGTACTTCTTTTTTTCTCGGACTCTTTCCTTTAGTCGCAGTTTGTGGTCCGCTATCTTTAAATTATGCTTGCTTACTGCGTAAGAATAAAGTATCCAGCATTATACACGCTTACCTTTAAAATAAAATAAAAGTTTCTTGGTGATATAAAAAAAAAAAAATGGAAGAAAACTGAAGGAAGACATTATATATATATATATATATATATATATATATATATATATACAGAAAAGAAATTCAAAATATGGAGTGAAGAGAATCGGTTTAGAATATTATTAATAGAAAAAAAGAGTCTCAAATAAGAAATATAGGAAATTTTATTTAAAAAATGTAAAATTCTCCGTTATTCTAAACTCAAATGCTGAAAGAGAAAATTTTAAAATCCTGAATTGATGATAACGACGAAAAATACTGAATTTATAATAATAATAATAATAATAATAATAATAATAATAATAGAAAATAAATTAAAAGAATATATTATAAAGTATCAGAGAAAAATAAAGCTAAATAAAGCTACAATAGACAGAAAAACAAAAACAATAAGAACAGAAAAATAGCAACAGCAAGAATACTTAGCATAATAGGAAGGAAAACAATAAAAATAATAATAAAGAAAGCAATAGCCGCAGAAATAAAACAAAGGCAATCTTAGGAACATCAATTTAAATTTAATTTGAATAAATGAAATTTAATTTGAATAAATGTGCTAAAGCTACAGTTTTACGTGGATCAATACAAGAAACATCCTCAATTAGCCTAGACCCTGCTGTAACAATAAAAGAATTGAAACCAGAAGAAGCTTATAAATACCTAGGTGTAAATGAGAGCGAAAACATTCACCATAAAAAAATGAAAGAAATAGTGCGTAAAGAGTACTATAGAAGGCTACGAATGATATTAAAAACTGAATTAAATTCACAGAATAGAGTTATGGCCATTAATAGCCTTGCAATCCCAGTTGTCCAATATAGCTTCAACATCTTAAACTGGACTCTAAACGACATCAGGCGAATGGATGTTAAAACAAGAAAGCTTCTTTCTAAGCATAGGATGCATCACCCAAAGGCTGATGTAGACCGTCTATACATACCCCGTAAAGAAGGTGGAAGGGGTCTTATTCAGCTGGAATTGTCATACAAGACAACAACTATTGGCTTACTAACATACATAGAAACAACAAAGGATTGGATGATACAATTAGTAAGGCAACATGAAGAAAGAAAGAAAAAATATTCAATAATAAAAGAAGGCAGTAAATACAAACAAGAATTACAGTTAGTAGATTCTGTAGAAAAGCAAAACAGTAGCCAAGAACCAACTATTGCGGCAAAAAATATGAAAATGAAAGCCAAAGATAAAGCTCTTGAAAAGATGAAACAGCGCTGGCAAGACAAACCTCTGCATGGCCAATATCCAGTACGTGCCAATAAATCCAATGTTGACAAAGTTAATACTCATCGATGGTTACGTGCATCTGGATTAAAGTCTGAAACTGAAGGATTTATACTTGCAGCACAAGACCAAAGTCTTTTCACGAGAAACTTTCAGGCAAATATTATGCATAATAATATGGATCCAAAATGCAGGTTTTGTGATAAACACCAAGAAACAATAGACCACCTAATCTCAGGCTGTTCTGTGCTTGCCCCAAACGAATATAAAAATCGCCACGATAGAGTTGGGCAATATTTACATTGGGCAATGTGCAAACATTATGGAAAAGCTGTAAACAAACACTGGTGTGAACATCATCCAGCACCGGTTACAGAAATAGAAGATGTAACCATTCTATGGGATTACACCATCTACACAGACAGAAAAATTGAAGCAAACAGGCCAGACATTATTGTTAAAAACCAGAAGGAGAAAACTTGTCTATTAATTGATATGGCTTGTCCAGCGGATTGTAACATAGCAATCAAGGAATTTGAAAAACTGTCAAAATATAAAGACCTGGAAATTGAAATAGAAAAAATGTGGAAATTGAAAACAAGAGTTGTGCCAGTGATAGTAGGTGCACTTGGAATGATAAAAAATGGAACAAAACAACACATTGAAAGAATCCCTGGAAACCCCAGCTTAAGAGATATACAAAAAATTGTATTATTAAGTACAGCCCACACACTAAGGAAAACGTTATCTATGTAATGCTGGGGATGATAGGGAGGATAGAAAAACATGAAATGGAGTCATAACAACACGCCACTACCTGCCTTAGGTCTCCCCGCAGACTTGGTTGGTAGTGAGACCAATGCAGAAATCTAAATATGATGAAAAATGACATAATAATAGAAAATAAATTAAAAGAATATATTATAAAGTATCAGAGAAAAATAAAGCTAAATAAAGCTACAATAGACAGAAAAACAAAAACAATAAGAACAGAAAAATAGCAACAGCAAGAATACTTAGCATAATAGGAAGGAAAACAATAAAAATAATAATAAAGAAAGCAATAGCCGCAGAAATAAAACAAAGGCAATCTTAGGAACATCAACAACTGTAATATGAAATTATGCTGCCGAATACTACTACTACTCATAATAATAATATTACTGATAATAATAATAATGATTAAAATGGCGTCAACAACTACAACATTAAATTTCTATTTAATTATACAGATAAAATATCACGACTGAAACAGAGTAGAATATCGCATAAAAGTAGCACACATTTTAACATATATACATACTATATAGTGATGAATTCTAACCGTCTGTGCTAACCCATTTTTCTCTCGCACTGTTCGCTTTTGGAATTCTCTTTCCGTTTCTTGTTTTATTGTCAGATATTATAAATACAGCTTCAATCGTCAGCTGTTTCCTTAAATTCTGTTCTTTTTATTGTGAAATCTGCTCAGTAACATTTTTCAACTTTCTTTACACTATTGTCATTTATCCTCGGTATACGTCACAAAGATTTGATGAAGATGCTCAGCAGCCTCGACATATTTTGGAAAGACATAAGAATAATCAAGAATCTCTACTGGCAGCAAATCGCCTGCATAAAGACAGGTAACGAATTCAGCAGATATACAAAGATAGAAAAAGGCGAAAAACAAGGAGGTGTTTTTCCCTGGATCTTTTCAATTTTTATAGCAAGACTATTTTGAGGACCCAAGATGTTATGCCAGGATTTGTCATCGGATACTTCAATTTGAACAACATAAAGTATGCAAATGATACAGTGCTGATAGCAGAGACAGAAAGGAAACTACAAGAACTCCTACAGAAGGTAGCTGAAGAGAGTTACAAGAAAGGACTATAAATAACATGCAAGAAAATCGAATGCATGGTCATCAGCAAAAAGAGCAGCCCAAAATGCCAAACACAGGTAGGGGATACTAAAATCAAGCAGATACAAAAATTTAAATACCTGGGAAGTGTTCTAACAGAAGACAAAAAGTGCCACTCAGAGATTCGAAGGCGAGTTGGCATGGCGAAGGACGTGATCCAGATGTTGAGTAGAGTATTAAGAAACAGGAAAATTTTGTTAGAAACAAAGAAACGAGTACTGGATTACTAAGTGATGTCAGTTCTTCAATATGGCAGTGAATGCTGGACAATATCATCTAAGATGAAGTAAAACTTGAAGCAATTGAAATGGGGTTCTGCAGAAGGATGTTGCAAATATCATGAATCGAGCATCTGATCAATGATGAGGTTTTGGAAAGGAAGGAAACGAAAAGGAAATTAATACTGAACATCAGAAAGAGACAGCTAATGGTCCTAGGATATGCAATGAGGAAGGGGGGCTTGAAGAACCTGATATTAACAGGCCAGATAGAGGGAAAAAATCGGAGAAAGCAACAGATAACATATTTGATGGGCCTGATCAGGTGAATGACAGAAAGGGGGTTGTGTGGTGTCACAGGAGAAAGCGTGCTAAAAGCCTTCAGAGATGGAAAACAGTCATCACATACGTCCTGAAAGGACAGGCCGCATAGAAGAAAAAGAACCATTTCTGTCTTTGTGGGTTTATCGCTTTGCATAATGAAAAAGCGCACACACGTGTGCGTGTGCTTGTACGTGCGCGTTTGTGTGTGTACAGGAATCTCTCTTTTATATATGTTTCATTGAAAATTACTGATAAGGAACGTTTCTTGATATTTTTTTTTTTACTTTGTTCATCATGCCTTTTTAATTCCGATCACAGACAGATTATGGTCCTGTTTATAGTTGATATTGTTGTATGTATAATTTTAAATTTGGCTCATCACGAAAATAAATTTAGAGAAAAAGGTAAATACATTTATATAGTAACTAGCAGTATAGCCCGGCGTTGCTCGGGTGTAATGAAAGCTTATATATATATATTATCGATTTTCTGCACTATTGTAAGAACTGCAACCTTGAAACTTCTGAATATCGTTTCTTATGTCTTTGTCTATTAGTGTATCAAATTTGATTAAAATCTGACCACTCCTACTATAACCCGATTTTTTCGATTATCGATTTTCGATGTTTATCGGGAGTACCTCGAAACAAAACCAAGCTAAGAACACTCGGGGACGCTTACAGAACAACTGTGTAAATTTTCAAGAAAATCGGTTCAGCCGTTTCGGAGTCTATAGGTAACGCACACACACACACACACACACACACACACACATATACACACACACACAGTTTCATTTATAAATAAGTTTAGATTAGATAGATAATCGGAAAACTTTTAATTTATTAATATGAAATGCACCCATTAAAGGTAAAATAGTTATTGTGTAATTATTTAAATAAACAGATTGAAACTGAATTTTATTTAAGTATTACAAATTTTTAATGTGAGATTTTTTTCTTGTTTTGTTTGAAATGAGTTTATGGATTTTTGGCTCCAATAATGTCACTGCAAGGCGAAGAGCTGAGTTTATTAACAGCCAAGACCGGTACCAATTTTAAATTGCTGTAGCGAATAAAAATTTCTTTTCGCACAAATATGTGTTTGCTTCAAAGGAAGTGAAATGATGTCCCAATTTTGTAAGGATCATAAAATTTTTTACGCCTACCACCAGTGATTGGTGATCACTAGTTGTTTGTTCTTTTGCTTTCTGATTAGATTTTCTCTTATATGTTTTCTACAGTTAGAAACAAATGATATGTTTGCATTTTTTCTTGATTATTTCGACATTTAAAAAAGTCTTCGTTTCATTGGACTACATAAAATTTGCACAACCAAATAAACTTTTATATGGCAACAGATTAACGAAACCGTGCTAAAGAACGAGTCATTTAGATAAGTTCTTCATACAATATATCCAAAACAAATATCTCTTCTTCGCAATTAACAAAAGTATGTTATAATCTGTTTATTTTGTTATTGATTTTATCCCATTTTCGAATACTTTATTACACATCAGAATCAAAATTGTCAATAAATCTACAAAACTTCGAGTTTTATTGTTTTTCATCAACCAATTTCCATTATTTTCGGGAATTAGATATTGTCAGCGTCATATCAATGCGTTTTGTAGACTATCTGATAATTTTGTGAAACACTGCTTTTCACATTTAAATATTTAAATGTAGTTTAAATTTACATGTAGTTTGTTTTCGTATCTAATCTAAACTTACTTATAAATGGAACTTTGTCTCTGTGTGTGTCTGTGTGTGTGTCCGTTACCTATAGACTCCGAAACAGCAGAACCGATTTTCTTGAAAAGTTACGCAGTTGTACTATAAGCGTCTACGAGTGTTCTTAGCTAGGTTTTGTGTCGAGGTATCCCCGATAAACATCGAAAATCGATAATCGAAAAAATCGGGTTATAGAAGGTGTGGTCTGATTTTAATCAAATTTGATAAACTCATAGACGAAGACATAAGAAACAATATTCAGAAGTTTCATGGTTGCATTTCTTACAATTGTGCAGAAAATTTGATATCGATACCAGGAAATCAAAATTTGACTTACACCCATTCATTTTTCTTTCAGTCTACGGTTTCGCTTTAACTGGAAACAATTATTGCTTTTTAGTCTTTCGTGCCAACGTCCAAAGAGTCTGAGCTCCAGGACCATGGATTATTTTTAAAGTTTTCATTACACCCGAGCAACGCTGGGCTATACTGCTAGTATATATATATAGGTGGAGCTGTTGAAAACTCTTTGGCCAAAAACACTTCCTAAAAGCTAACTCTAAAAAATATGGCAGTTTCTTTTATCCCTTTCTTTTTATTTTTTTTTAATCGATTCACCCCAAGCAATATAGTATTGTCACTGGTGCGCAGAACGTTTCTAGAACGAAAAGAAAGAGGAACAATTTATGGGGTTGTCAGGGAAAAGATAAGAGAAAAATAAGAATGAAAGTGATAAAAGATGGCAACTGACATTGCGCTTAATGTCTTGTAGCTATCGCAGAAACAATTGTAAAGAAGAGAGTCCCAAAGACAAGAAATGCGAGAGAAAAACTGATAGTTTAGAAAGTGCTTCTTCGAGCAAGCAAGGATGTTTAGAAATTCCTACCTATATATATATATATATATATATATATATATATATATAATTATGTAGTTATGAATTAATTGAACATTGCGACAAGGAAATTTCTATGTTTCGAGATAGATTCTCATCATTAGGCAATTCATTTTAGGATTTGAAGAGAAAAAGTTGGTTAGTATGTATTCTTTGGGGCCAAATCCCAAAATGAATCTCCACTCTGATTAGCCAAAAGAAACACACATGTAAATCTTTATATCTTCTCGCATACATACACAGCAAACCAAAAGTATTTGTCATTTAAATGTAAATCATCTTCACAACCAACAGCAACATTGCCTGATGATGAGAATCTACCTCGAAACATAGAAATTTCCGCGTCGCAATGTACAATGAATTCATAATTACAGAATTATATTAAGCTCTATAATACTTATTATATTGAGCACTGTTCATAATAAAATAAATGCCAGAGCACTCAAAATAAAAAAAATAACTTGAGTCCTCTTCACCTGGAATTATATATATATATATATATATATATATATATATATATATATATATATATATATTCTACTCCTTCATTAGAGCAAGATGAGACGCAAGGTTTTTTTTTTAAGGTTGCGATCCAACGGCGTACGGACGAGCACAAGGACAAACATTTCTCAGCCCCCTCAACCGCCGGTTGAGCTGGCCCTGGTGATGAGCATTCGGTCCACTCTTCTGCTGCAATGGGGTGGCGTGGCCGCGGGACACTGATCCCCGGGACAGAACATCTTTCAGTGTAATTTTTCTCAGTTGCGACCCTGCCCTCGCGGACGGAGCGCACAACTGAGTCGCACTCTATCTTCGAGGACAGTGACGCAACTGAGAGATGATTTGGTTCTTTACCCGACACAAAAATGTGCCAGGTAAGTGTATATATATATAATGCGTATTTTGAATATTATATATATATATATATATATATATATATATATATAATATTCAAAATACGCATTATATGTTCCTTTCAGGTGCTTAATAAAAGAGGGGTCCTTAAATTGGTTGGCGTTAAATTTTCCGAAGTCCAGAGTTTAATCAAACCATACTGTTTATTAATTTTGCACGTTTTGAATTTTTAAATGATTTTCCGGCCCCACATTTATTGCGTTATGAGAAAAGTTCCGACGCATCCAGTTAGCAAGATACCCATTTGTATTCGACACCTACCGTCCAAATCGTCATTAGCAACTGATGATACGCAATTATTTGTTCACGTAATTCCGCTAAGCGCTATTAGCCACTTAATGAATTAGTCGCGTCTTAACTTAGTGGCGTCATATTAAAAAAGACGAGAGGCTCGTTCTTTGATCTCCCTAACCATAACACATTTGGGCGTTGCTTCACATATGAGAAATTCTCTTCATGGATAGGCAAGGAATACATGCTTTAGTTAAAAAGAACATTGCATCACTGGATAATTAAATAGTGTAAAATCTGAAAATATCAATGTGGTGGTAATAGCATGAGTTATTTTATTGTATGTACAACGTACGTTGTTATAGATGAGCGTTCTGGTGCACTAAATATCGGTTTTTAACGGGAAATCGGAGAGCCGGGTTCGAATCCCAGTTGAATTCTTTGCATTCACATACGCTCAAAAACCCTTGGGAAAGGTATTAATCCGTCTCTTCCCTCCAGTTATGGATGAAATAACAGGACAGATTGGGTTCTACAGCCTTTGTCGGCAACCAGTCTACCGCAGAAAATAATAGCAACCTACTGCGGGATAATCTTCTGCCTAGACAGTCATGATTCTTTCGAGAAATGATCGCCTAAGCGTGTTCCACGTATGGCACTTAATTGACTGACTGACGCTGTTATAGCTTTTCAAAAATTCCTGTTCCGTTAATGAAAATAAACTTTAATATTTTTACCATGATTCTTTGGTTTGTGCTCTTCCAGTACTTTTGGGTGACGAATTATTTCTTCTTTCCAACCTGTTTCTCACAGGCTGAATGAGACGTAGGCGATCATGGCCTTCCACATTTTCCTATCCCTGGTGGCTCTGAGTACGCCTTCTCCTGTTACACCTCGTTCCGTCATCCACCTGATTAGGTCCTTCAAATATGTTATCCGTTGATTTCCTCTGTCTATTTTTCCCTCTATCTGGCCTGTTAGTATCAATTTCTCCAAGCCCTCCCTCCTCACTGCGTGTCCTAGTAACTTCAGCTGTCTCTTCCTGATGCTCAGTATTAATTTCCTTTTCGTTTCCATTATTTCCAAGACCTCATCATTGCTCACATGCTCGATCTATGATATTCTCAGCATCCTTCTGTAGAACCACATTTCAGTTGCTTCAAGTTTTTACTTCATCAACGTTAACTCTCTTTGAAATTGAACATCATTTCTGGACTCATAAGTATACACGAATTCATTAGCTCGGTCTCTTAACCTTCCTCCTTTGTTTAAACACTCGTTCATAGCTCGTCAATCATCCATAGCATTCTCTTTTCCTCTCCCTTTCTCACTTTCTTTCATACACTTTTTTCTCTTAATATTCTTTCTTTCTTCGATACCAAATTCTTTTGGAGTCGGGCTATTTAGCTCCTCCACTCACTGTTACATTTTTTTTCTCATTTTTCTCTACGTCACTAATTGCTAATTTCTCTTTATTTTTTCGTCTCTCACATTTTCGTAAAAATTCTTCTGAGTTATTTCTCATTTATTTTTCTTCCGCATTTTTTCACGCATTTTCTTTGACTCTTTCTATAATGGGCATTCTTTCTTTCATTATCTCGATCTTAAACTTTCTTCTCTCTTCGAAAACATTTCTCTTCTCCGCTTCTAAATTACAATCGCATCGACGTTTTTTTTAAATATATATTTTCTCTTTTTCATCGGCATAGAATATTTCCACTTCTCTTTTATCTTCTCTCTCTCTCTCTCTCTCTCTCTCTCTCTTTCTATTCATGCAATTACGTGCCATATGTGATACACGCCATAGTGATTATGTCTCGAAAGAGACATGGCTGACTTGGATTATCCCGCAGTAAGTTGCCATTGCTTTCTGTGGTAGACAGATTGCCAGTTAAGGCTATAGAACTCAATACGTTCTGTTAGTTAACCCATAGCTGGAGGGAAGTGACGAATTAATACCTTTTCAAAGGGTATGTGCGCATAAAAGAATGCAAGGAATTCAACTTGAGTTCAAACTCGGCTCTCCGATTCTTTCTATTACACACACCTTTTATCCACCTTTTTTACCATCACAGAAATATGGATAGAAATGTATGATTTCATCACAGAAGAGGAGAGAAATCTTTTCTATGCTTTTCTTCTTTTTTTTCTTTTTCATTTTTTTTTT
The DNA here is from genome assembly GCA_037127315.1 of Ascarosepion bandense. Classification (NCBI taxonomy): domain Eukaryota; kingdom Metazoa; phylum Mollusca; class Cephalopoda; order Sepiida; family Sepiidae; genus Ascarosepion; species Ascarosepion bandense. Next base: position 8,139,295 of record JBBBDQ010001092.1, read on the forward strand.
TTTTTTTTTTTTGGTGAACAAGAAATGTGCAATCAAACATAAAGAAAAATTTCAATGAAAAATATACAAGTTTATTCAGATGCAAATTATGAGGTAGAGACCAGTCAAAACTTACATTTTTCACCCATCTCCCCGACCGATATTCAAGATTGTAGAACTTATTTACCCACAGGCGCTCAGAGTTTGCGATATTAGATGTTGTTGTAGTTATTAATATTATTATTATTAACCTGGTGATATAAAGACTATAATTTTTATTTCTTTTTCGGGTTTTTCTTTTTTCTTTCTTTTTTATCAGATTTCTTCCACAACTTTCCTAAGACTTTATTCATTTCTTTTATCTTTCCTATTTTCCGACTCCTTATCTAATCTTTCTGTCTTTTTCTGTCAAATCTGCTCTTTCTTTGAGTATTTTTTGTTTTGTTTGTTTGTTTGTTTGTTTGTTTGTTTCTTTCTTTCTTTCTTTCTTTCTTTCTTTCTGTGCCATTTTGTTTCTATTTTTTATCTTCATTCATCCTTTCTTACATTCATTCAATCTTCCCTTCTTTATACACCTTTTTATTTCCAATTTTTCTTCCATCGTCATTATTTTTTTCTTTCGTTCAATTTCTCTTTTTACGGAATTTTCTTCCCTATTTTTTCTTTCTTTATACTCTATTTTCTTTCTAATTTTTCTTCGTCGTCATTAATTCTTTCTTTCATTCATTTTTTCTTTCTAAGCCATTTTCTTTCACATTTTTTTCATTCTTCGTCTTTCTTTGTTCCTTTGTTTATTTTACATGTTCTTTCTAATTTTTCCTCAATTTCCATGAATTCTTTCTATCATTCACTTACTCTTTCTATTTTCCTTCTTATTTTCATTGCATCTTCCTTCCATCTTTCTTTATACGTTATTTCCCTTCTAATTTTTCCTACCATTTCACTCCTACTTTATATCATTCATTATTTCATTCATTCTATCTTTTTACACGATTTTCTTTCTTATTTTTATTGCGTCTTCTTTTATTTCTTAATTTTTAACATCATTTTCGTTCTAATATTTCTCCACCTTCATTAATTCTTTTATTCATTTTTTCGTTCTACGATATTTTTTTTACCCCATATTCTTTATGCGTTTCTTTATACAGCATTTATTTTCTATTTTTTCCTCCACCTTCATTAATTCCTTCTTTCATTCATTTTCTCTTTCTTCACTATTTTCTTTCACATTTTTTACTCTCTCTTCTTTTATTCTTTGTTTTTACACCATTTTCTTTCCATTTTTCCCCATCATCAATAATTGATTCTTTCAGTCATTTTCTCTTTCTGCGCAGTTTTCTTTCTCAATTTTTATTCTATCTATTTTCATTGTTCTTTTCTTTACACGGCATTTTCTTCTTACTTTACCGCCACCGTCTTTCATTCGTTCGTTCATCCATTCTTTCTTTCTACATCATTTTATTTCTTAGCATTTACTCTTCTTTAATTTTGCTTTCTTTTCTTTTTTTCTTTCTTTCTTTCTTTTTTCTTTTTTCTTTCTTTCTTTCTACTTTATTTTGATTCCATTTTTTCACCCTCTTCATTCATTCTTTCTTTCATTCAATCCTTCTTTCTATACCATTTTCTGTTTTAATTTACTCCATGTTCTTTCATTCTTTCTTTCGTTATTCATTCTGTGTTTCCATGCCATATTCTTTTTTCTTATTAATCTAAAGTTCTTTCTTTCTTTCTTTCTTTCTTTCTTTCTTTCTTTTAGCGCCATTTTTTATATTTTATATCTTTCTTTGTGCTCCATCTTTTTACTTCCCTCTTTCTTTCCTTTTCTATTTTATCATTGTTTATTTACAGTTTCAAAACTCTTTTAATTCAGTTTCCATGCTACCACTGTCTGGTCTTATTCATCCTTTGGCTTGATCAAGTGATGTCACCAGCCACATTGTCAGATTATATAATGTTCACGTAAATATTTATATTTCTTTTATTATACATTGAACATATCTTTTAAGATTAACAGAAACACAAATATCGTTTGTGAATAAAATGATTACGTAAATGTCGATCGCATAAAAAGTAATTGGCATTACTGAATGGATTTTTACAAAATCATATCACCCCGAGCAAGGCGGTAACGCCACTTAAGCCAGGGGGCTACGTAAGAGTGAAAAGATTGGAAAAGAGAAAGCCGGAAACCACATCCTAAACAGAGAACAAGGGATGAGCCTCTACACCTGTTCAATAGACATGGGTGGAGTGTGAACCGGACGATAGTTTAGTCAATCTATTCCAATTACAAAAAAAAAAAAAAAGAAAAGAGTGAAAAGATTGGAAAAGAGAAAGCCGGAAACCACATCCTAAAGAGGGAACAAGGGATGAGCTTCTTCATCTGTTCAATAGACGCGGTTGGAGTGTGAACAGGGCGATAGTTTAGTCGATCTACTGCAATAAAAAAAAAGAAAAAGAGTGAAAAGATTGGAAAAGAGAAAGCCAGAAACCACATCCTAAACAAGGAACAAGGGATGAGCCTCTTCACCTGTTCAATAGACGTGGTTGAGTGTGAACCGGCGATAGTTTAGTCTATCTACTCCAAGTGGAAAAAAAAAAAAAGAAAAGAGTGAAAAGATTGGAAAAGAGAAAACCGGAAACCACATCCTAAACAAGGAACAAGGATGAGCCTCTTCACCTGTTCAATAGACGTGGTTGGGAGGGGAACCGGGCGATAGTTTAGTCTATCTACTCCAATTGAAAGAAAAGAAAAGAGTGAAAAGATTGGAAAAGAGAAAGCCGGAAACCACATCCTAAACAAGGAACAAGTGGATGGAGCCTTCACCTGTTCAATAGACGTGGCTGGAGTGTGAACAGGGCGATAGTTTAGTCTATCTACTCCAATTGAAAAAAAAAGAAAAGAATGAAAAGATTGGAAAAGAGAAAACCGGAAACCACATCCTAAACAAGGAACAAGGGATGAGCCTCTCCACCTGTTCAATAGACGTGGCTGGAGTGTGAACAGGGCGATAGTTTAGTCTATCTACTCCAATTGGAAAAAAAGGCAAGAATAAAAAGATTGGAAAAGAGAAAACCGGAAACCGTTGATCAAACAAGGAACAAGGGATGAAAGCCTCTTCACCTTCAATAGACGTGGCTGGAGTGTGAACAGGGCGATAGTTTAGTCTATCTACTCCAATTGAAAAAAAGAAAGAATAAAAAGATTGGAAAAGAGAAAACCGGAAACCACATCGTAAACAAGGAACAAGGGATGAGCCTCTTCACCTGTTCAATAGACGTAATAGCAGAAACAGGGCGATAGTTTAGTCTATCTACTCCAATTGAAAAAAAAGAAAAGAATGAAAAGATTGGAAAAGAGAAAACCGGAAACCACATCCTAAACAAGGAACAAGGGATGAGCCTCTTCACCTGTTCAATAGACGTGGCTGGAGGTGAACCGGGTGATAAGTTTAGTCTATCTACTCCAAGAAAAAAAAAAAAAAGAAAGAGTGAAAAGATTGGAAAAGAGAAAACCGGAAACCACATCCTAAACAAGGAACAAGGGATGAGCCTCACCTGTTCAATAGACGTGGCTGAGGAACCGGGCGATAGTTTAGTCTAGTCTACTCAATTGAAAGAAAAGAAAAGAGTGAAAAGATTGGAAAAGAGAAAGCCGGAAACCACATCCTGAACAAGGAACAAGGATGAGCTCTTCACCTGTTCAATAGACGTGGCTGGAGTGTGAACAGGGCGATAGTTTAGTCTATCTACTCCAATTGAAAAAAGAAAAGAATGAAAAGATTGGAAAAGAGAAACCGAAACCACATCCTAAACAAGGAACAAGGGATGAGCCTCTCCACCTGTTCAATAGACGTGGCTGGAGTGTGAACAGGGCGATAGTTTAGTCTATCTACTCCAATTGAAAAAAAAGAAAAAAGAATAAAAAGATTGGAAAAGAGAAAACCGGGAAACTACATCGTAAACAAGGAACAAGGGATGAGCCTCTTCACCTTCAATAGACGTGGCTGGAGTGGTGAACAGGGCGATAGTTTAGTCTATCTACTCCACTGAAAAAAAAAAGAAAAAGAATGAAAAGATTGGAAAAGAGAAAACCGGAAACCACATCCTAAACAAGGAACAAGGGATGAAAAAGCCTCTTCACCTGTTCAATAGACGTGGCTGAGTGTGAACAGGGCGATAGTTTAGTCTATCTACTCCAATTGAAAAAAAGAAAAAGAATGAAAAGATTGGAAAAGAGAAAACCGGAAACCACATCCTAAACAAGGAACAAGGGACATTTTCCACCTGTTCAATAGACGTGGCTGGAGGTGAACAGGGCGATAGTTTAGTCTATCTACTCCAATTGAAAAAAGAAAAGAATGAAAAGATTGAAAAAGAGAAAACCGGAAACCACATCGTAAACAAGAACAAGGATGGAGCCTCTTCACCTGTTCAATAGACGTGGCTGGAGTGTGAACAGGGCGATAGCCAGCTCATCTACTCCAATTGAAAAAAAAAAGAAAAGAATGAAAAGATTGGAAAAGAGAAACCGAAAACACATCGTAAACAAGGAACAAGGGATGGGCCTCTTCACCTGTTCAATAGACGTGGCTGGAGTGTGAACAGGGCGATAGTTTAGCTCATCTACACCAATTGAAAAAAAAGTAAAGAATGAAAAGATTGGAAAAGAGAAAACCGGAAACCACATCGTAAACAAGGAACAAGGATGTGGCCCTCTTCACCTGTTCAATAGACGTGCTGAGTGTGAACAGGGCGATAGTTTAGTCTATCTACTCCAATTGAAAAAAAAGAAAAGAATGAAAAGATTGGAAAAGAGAAAACCGGAAACCACATCGTAAACAAGGAACAAGGGATGAGCCTCTTCACCTGTTCAATAGACGTGGCTGGAGTGGTGAACAGGGCGATAGTTTAGTCTATCTACTCCAATTGAAAAAAAAAGAAAAGAATGAAAAGATTGGAAAAGAGAAAACCGGAAACCACATCGTAAACAAGGAACAAGGGATGAGTAGCCTCACCTGTTCAATAGACGTGGCTGGAGTGTGAACAGGGCGATAGTTTAGTCTATCTACTCCAATTGAAAAAAGAAAAGAATGAAAAGATTGGAAAAGAGAAAACCGGAAACCACATCGTAAACAAGGAACAAGGATGAGCCTCTTCACCTGTCCAATAGACGTGGCTGGAGGTGAACAGGGCGATAGTTTAGTCTATCTACACCAATTGAAAAAAAAAAGAAAAGAATGAAAAGATTGGAAAAGAGAAAACCGGAAACCACATCGTAAACAAGGAACAAGGGATGAGCCTCTTCACCTGTTCAATAGACGTGGCTGGAGTGTGAACAGGGCGATAGTTTAGTCTATCTACTCCAATTGAAAAAAAAGAAAAGAATGAAAAGATTGGAAAAAGAGAAAAACCGAAACCACATCCTAAACAAGGAACAAGGGATGGGCCTCTTCACCTGTTCAATAGACGTGGCTGGAGTGTGAACAGGGCGATAGTTTAGTCTATCTACACCAATTGAAAAAAAAGTAAAGAATGAAAAGATTGGAAAAGAGAAAACCGGAAACCACATCGTAAACAAGGAACAAGGGATGGGCCTCTTCACCTGTTCAATAGACGTGGCTGGAGTGTGAACAGGGCGATAGTTTAGTCTATCTACTCCAATTGAAAAAAAAGAAAAGAATGAAAAGATTGGAAAAGAGAAAACCGGAAACCACATCGTAAACAAGGAACAAGGGATGAGCCTCTTCACCTGTTCAATAGACGTGGCTGGAGTGTGAACAGGGCGATAGTTTAGTCTATCTACTCCAATTGAAAAAAAAGAAAAGAATGAAAAGATTGGAAACACAAATTTAACTGATTTCTCTTACTATTCTTTTTCTTACATTCTGCATCCATTCTTTGCTTCCTTTTATTTTCCATCCTTATTTTACCGTTTTTTTTTTCGTGTGTGTGTTTGTTTCTTTTCCAATTGATTGATTTTCTTTTCATATTCTTTCTTTCTATCAAATATGTTAAATTCATTTATTTGTTTAACTTATTAAACATTGCCGTCTAATTCACTTTATGTAATCCTTATCATAATTGCTCAGAATTTTAAAATCTTATAACAGTTACAATGATCATTTGCATCATCTTTGTCTGGTAACCTCACTTCGTCTGAATGTCATTTTCGTCACCTTGTTATCGTATTTTAGCTTTCTTTCACCATTATTTCCTGGCCACTGCCGCCGACATCTATTTTCACTTCTTTCCTCGACCTCGCTTTTCAAAACTGTCCGATTACCTTCACACTAGATCACACCAGAAAATACAGCTTCAGTTCTTACTGCCATTTTATCTTCTTGCTAACTCTATCTTACAAAGCTTTCTACTGTAGATGGAGGCCACGTATTTGCAAAACTGCTCGTCTCTTAATTACCTGTCATTGCTAACCAACCAACAGTAAAATAGCGCAGTCGTCCTTCATTCATCCGGCCGGCGGCGTCTGTCACTGCATTTTTGATTGGTAAACATCAATTTCGTAAATGGCATTCACGTTTTCACCAATGATATGGATTTTTCAGGCCAGAGTGAAGGTAGAAGGAATGTCAAAACTCTGAAAAATAAGGTTTGTAAAAGAAAGACACATTGAGGGCAACGGAACGTGACAATGTGTTGTTATCTTTTTAGGTGTTTGTTATTCACCCTGCCATTTCCATTTAATCCGTACTTTCACTTTCACTTTTAACCTGAGTTTTTCTTTCTTATTTTTCTTTAATTTCTTTAAATTCTTTCTTTTTCGTATATTTATTCAATCCTTTCGTCTTTATGTCAGCTATTCTTTCTTTTTTCTTCATTTAGATTTTCTTATTTCTTTTTAATATCATATGAAATCTTTTTCTTTGTCACTTTTTATATTCTTCTTTTTTCTTAATATTTTCTATTTCTTTTCGTTTTCAATTTTTTCTTTCATTGAAATTTCTGTTTGATGGTCATGGTCCTTTAAGATGTGGATGATCATAGCTCTCTAAACTTCATATCCTCTGTGACTCCAACGGATGTTTGTCTCATTAATATTATTGATGTGGTGCCCTATCTACATTGGAATGATCTCTTCCTCCTTCATAAATGCTAACCGGTGAAACTTCCTGGAAAAGAAATCGAGACACAGTGTAACTTGACAGTTCAGACGTACAATTCTATCTGCTTATTAATGACACTCTTATTTTGTATATATGTTCTGTTATTACAATACGCTGGTTCAACATAACTACTTCTTTTCGTTTCTTTCTTCCTGTCCCTAACAGGCCACAACAATTATTCAAATTTCATGTTCTAACATCCAAATACTCAAGCTTGTTAAGCATGTTACTAACTGTTTTATTATTCCTTCCGTGACTTTAATCTATCCTGTGAATGTTAATGTCTTCAAGCTCTTTATGTCTTCCGAAAAATCCAACTGTTTTTTCCGACTGTCAATATAAGTATATTTATTTATTTACATTTATTTACATTTATTTTTTATCTTTCTAGTGCTTATTTTCTGATCAGCTCAGTTAGGCTTAATGCCACATCACGTTGAAACACCAATTTTAATATGATCACCGAAGTTAAGTAACGTCGATCCTTGTCAAAACCGAGATGGGTAACTGTTTGGGAATAACAGTTGCTGCAAACGTGGATGATCAGGTGGTGTATTGGATAACAGCTTGGAACTGGAAATCGGAGAAGCGAGTTCCAATTAAAGTTTTGTTAGTTATTTTTACTTACGCATAAATACGCTTGCTAAAGTATCAATCCATCTTTACTCCCCCAGCTCTGAGCTAATTAGTAGAATCTGTATCGGTACAGATCATTATTATTTGAAAATAATTCTTACAATCTGAAATATTTTTGGCTTTAGATAACCCGAAAAAGATTGATAATCTGAAAAATAAAAAGAAATCAATCAGCTTCAATTCCTTTTCATTCTTTTATTGCCGGTGACACATTTCTATTAATCTTGTCTGTTTATTTTGTTGGGTCTGCACGTTACGTTTCATTTTTTGTTCTTGTTTATAAATTTAAATGAATTTCGTTTAATTTCTTTTTAATCTTACTCCCTGCAAATATTACATTAATATTTTTTTATCAAACTCATTACATTAGCATAAACAGCAGTCAATGTCTAAAACGACTTAAAGTTTATTAATTTTAAGACCTTCAAAACTAAACTTCTCTTTGTTAATCATCTGAGAGACCCCCTCACTGCCTTCCATCAGCATGGCTAATGCTTACCTCTAGGAAAGTGATTCGTTGCACTAACAAAGGTTCTCAGCTGTCATAAATTGGAAAGATTATATTGAATATAGACTACTGATTGTGGGTAGATTTCCTGGCCTCTAACCCCATTCCTACCACCATCTACTTCGCTCTCAAGTCGCCACTAGTCACTCACTCGAATTGTATCTAAGAAGAGAGAAATTTAGCGGCTATGTTTGTCATGAAATGTTTCGCTTAACCTTAGTTCTGTAAATACGGTTTGTTTTTCTCTTGTGGCCACCTTGAAATTTGGTAACTGATTTAAATTTTTTTCTATTTTAATTTAACTTTGGTCACTGATTTAACTTTTTATATATTACTTTAACTTTGGTAACTGATTTCATTATTTTGTATTTTAATTTAACTTTAGTAACTGACTTAATTATTTTTGTATTTTAACTAAACTTTGGTAACTAATTTAATTGTTTTTGTATTTTAACTTTGCTAACGGATTTAATTATTTTTGTATTTTAACTTAACTTCGGTAATCCATCTTTTTGTTGTTTTTCTATTTTAATTAACTTTGATAATTCATTTAATTGTTGCGTATTCTTTTGAAGGAACTTAAATAGAAATGAGGGAAATCAGTTAATTTACTTTTGTTTTCTTTTAAAAATATTTTAACACATTTAATATTTGGTCTTTTACATAGCGGTGGAAAAAACAAAAAAAATGAGTCAGCACTTTTTAGGAGTGAAACTAGTTTGTATGTTTGCTGATCATGTTCAATAGGGAAGCATTTTTTATTCACAAAAACATCATGCAACATGAAAGCACTTTGGTATTCGAGATATGTTGTCATTTTTTGGTTTGGAAGGCTTTTTCCAAATATTAAAATTCTCCTTTCAAGTGCTGATTGTGGGTAGATTTCCTGTCCCCTCCCCTCCCCACAACCATCTATTTCACAGTCAAGCAGCCACCAATTCACTCGCTCATATTTTATCTAAGAAGAGAGAAATTTAGCCATGTTTGTCTTGAAAAGTTTCGCTTAACCTTACTTCTGTGAGTATGGTTTGTTTTTTCTCCTGTGGCCAGTTTGAACTTTGGTAACTGATTTTAATTGTTCTGTATTTTAATTTAACTTTGGTAACTGATTTTAATTTTTCTGTATTTTAATTTGACTTTGCAAACTGATTTGTTTTTGTATTTTAATTAACTTTGGTAATTCATTTAATTGATGCGTTTTCTTTTGAAGGTACTTAAAATAGAAATGTGGGAAATCAGTTAATTTACTTTTATTTTCTTTTAAAAATATTTTAACACATTTAATATTTGGTCTTTTACATAGCGGTGGAAAAAACAAAAAAATGAGTCAGCACTTTTTTTCATTCTTTTAAACGGGCATTGGGTAGAACGGCTTTTCTAAAAATATTGAATCTATTGATAAGTCAGCTGCTAAAAAAATTAGTTGACCGTATCGTACGAGACAATATTACTCTACAGAATCTATTATAAACATTCTGCAAGTCCATGCATAGAATATTGTTGCCACATATGGTACAGACCATATTTAACTTCTTTTTAACTTGAGCTTCTTGATAATATCCACACAAGCAGCAGCAATCCTGATCTGGTGTCTCGGTCTTCAGTCACTTTCCCACCACCAAAATTCTGCCTCCGTGTTTTTTTAAAACTAGCAGTATAGCCCGGTGTTTCTCGGGTGTAATGAAAGCTTTAAAACTAATCCATGTTCTTGGAGCTCAGACGCTTTGGCACGAAAGACTAAAAAATAATAGTTGTTTCCAGTTAAAGCGAAACCGTAGACTGAAAGAAAAATGAATGGATGTAAGTCAAATTTTGATTTCCTGCTAACGATATCAAATAACTTTTTTCGTCGTAAACTGAATTTTGAATGCTAAATAAGTCCTCTGAGTAAATGCTATCATGGCTGAGACTATAAACTACAATTATACGTACTTAGAGCCAAACCCGAAGCAAAAACTAAAATAAAAGACCTGAAAAAAATACAGACATACAGGCAGATAAACAGACACACACGAACCTCTTGCCTTATATATATATATATATATATATAATCTATTTTCTGCACTATTGTAAGAACTGCAACCTTGAAACTTCTGAAGATAGTTTCTTATGTCTTTGTCTATCAAAATTTGATTAAAATAGGACCACTCCTTCTATAACCCGATTTTTTCGATTATCGATATTAATCGGGGGTACCTTGATACAAAACCTAGTTAAGAACACTCGCAGATGCTTATAATACAACTGTGTAAATTTTAAATAAAAACTTTTATGGTTATTGTTCAGATAAATCTTTCCTGTGTTACCGAGACATTTTCAATTTAATCGCAATACCAGACTAGCGACGAGATCTCATCAATGTAGAATGGAGATGGCTAGATTTAGTAGTACATTCTATGTTAAGAATGTTTTTTTTTAGTACTTTTCGTTTAGAAACTTCCCTACAGTTCCTTAATTTCCGGTCAACTTTAATCTCCAAAATATTGCATGCAATATCAATTGCTATCTACTGTCCCCCTAATGAGACATTTCTCTTCCTGCCCATTAATAATGCTTTTTTCTCCTTAAATTTTCTACAGCCCGTAACGTTTGTGCCTTTGTGGCTTTATTGCCTTGTCTGTGGTGAAATGGATTAAAAAATTTATTCTTTTCTCTTAACTTCTTTTAATATATATATTCCTGCAAAATGTTTTCGCTCTTTTTCGTTTCTAATTAATCGCACATTTTATCTGCGTGGATATAAGCGGATGTGCGTTGTCGTGCATTGGATATCGGCTCGGAACGAGAAATCGAGGAGCCGAGTTCGAATTCCAGCTGAATTCATTGCATTCACTTACGCGCAAGTACCCTTGGGAAAGGTATTAAACCGCCTATTCCTTCCAGTTATGGGTTAAATAACAGGACAGATTGGGTTCTATAGCCTTGGTCGGCAACCAGTCTACCGCAGAAAACAATGGCAACCTACTGCGGGATAATCTTCTGCCCAGTCATTCCTGTCTCGACAGAGACATGAACGCCCAAGCGTGTATCACGTATGGCACTCAACTGACTGACATATGTTTTGAAACGAACTTTTCATTTCTTCAGCTATTTTGCTTTTATATCGACAAAATCAGTCCCGCAAAAGGTCAGTTAATCTGATTTTTTCGATTAAATAAATGACATTTAAAATTCTATTCAATATTCTTAATGTTTTAAAGAACCCAATAATTTCATCAACATTTTAATTTTATTCTTGTATGATAGTTTTTACTGTTAGATGTTCCGAATTCATTTCTTTAAAGGTTTTACATTTTTGTAAAAATGTTTATTTAGTAAAAAAAAAAATAATAATAATCGTGCAAATTCAGTAACTAGGTTACAACAAACATCAGGCTCTTAGAATAACATGGGTCTTCAACTTAATTTAACTACACTGTTATAGAAACAGGACACCCAGTGAGGATCGAATTCACTCTTCTAGTAATGATTTGCAATGCTCTCTAACTTCGCGGCGGACGCATTTGACTATAGTGTAAGCAGTTATTTCCTTGCATGAGCTAAATCTGCCACACATCTACTCGTGTGCGGCACAAAGCGAAGGCTATTCTCTTTATACAAAGGGAATTTCAAGGGGGTAAAGAAGAGCCAGTGAACCACAATACACCTCTGCAGCGGTAAAAATAAGCTAAAAAAAGAAATATAAGCAAATGCAATGTCAGTCAGTTAAGTGCCACACCTTATACACGCTTGGGCGATCATGCCTCGAAAGAGACATGACTGACTGGGCAGAAGATTATCCCGCAGTAGATTGCCGTTACATTCTGCGATATACTGGTTGACAGCCAAAACTCTAGAACCGAATCTGTCTTATTATTTAACCCATAACTGTAGGAAAGAGATGGTTTAATACATTTCCCAAGGGTATTTGTGCGTAAGCAAATGCAAGGAATTCAACTGGAATTTGAATGCAAAAACGAAGGTAAGCTAAGCCTCTTCATGGTCTACCTGTATCAAACTAGCTTATGTAGACAAACGCTGTTCTCATCATTAGTTACATAGGGCGAGTTTAAAAGATGAAACCGAAGGTTTTATTCTTGCAGCATAGGTCCAATACTTGCTGAGTAGATATTACTAAACCCACATACTAAAATATTATGCTAACCCTAACTGCAAATTCTCCAGATACAATTGACCATCTCGTATCAGATTGCAGTGTTAGCATGCACTGAATATAGAACCTGGCATTGTACAATGGCCCAATACCTGCACTGGACAATTATTGAAAATAATCTACAAGTAAGTGGAATAAACACCAACCAGACCCGTCTAAAGAGACAGGGACTGTCACAACTTTATGAGTCTTTACAATATCTAAATTATTTATAAATGAAAATTTGTCTCCGTGTGTGTGAATGTGTGTGTGTGTGTCTCTGTTACCTATAGATTTCGAAAGGGCTGAACAGATTTTCCTGAAAATTTACACAGTTGTACTAAAAGTATCTGCAAGTGTTCTTAGCTTGGTTTTGTGTCGAGGTACCCCTGATAAATATCGAAAATCGATAATCGGAAAAATCGGGTTATAGAAGGAGTGGTTCGATTTTAATCAAATTTGATACACTCATAGACAAAGACATAAGAAACGATATTCAAAAGTTTCAAGGTTGCAGTTGTTACGATAGTGCAGAAAATTGATAATATATATATATATATATATATAGATGTTTGTGTGTGTGTCTGTTTATCTGCCTGTATGTCTGCATTTTGTTTCAGCCCTTTTATTTTAGTTTTTGCTTCGGGTTTGACTGTAAGTAGGTATAATTGTAGTTCTTAGTCTCAGCCATGATATCATTTACTCAGAGGACTTATTTAGCCTTCAAAATTCAGTTTACGACAAAAAAAATTATTTGATATCAATACCAGGAAATCAAAATTTGACTTACATCCATTCATTTTTCATTCAGCCTACGGTTTCACTTTAACTGGAAACAACTATTGCTTTTTAGTCTTCCGTGCCAACGTCCAAATGGTGTGAGCTCCAGGACCATGGATTAGTTTTAAAGCTTTCATTACACCATAGCAACACCGGGCTATGCTTCTAGTACACCAATAGCACAATCAAAGCTAATTGAGAAGTCATCGTGACCAAAGGCTACAAATGCAGAATTTGATTTTTTATTAACATTGCTGTTCCTGTTGATTTTTAAGGTATCTTTAAATATATTCAAAATACTATGAAAATGCAAGGACCTTTTTAGGGGGAATAAAAAGTGTGGCACATGATGATATCAAAAAATCTAGTTGCAGTTGGAGCCGTCAGATTTATTGGAAAAGTTTCCAATAGACACATTCAAGCGATTTCTGATAGCCCGTGCCTTAAATAACTACAAAGGTAGACTCACAAGTGCAGCTTACATATACTATCATATTTATCTATGCAAAATGAGTGTGATCTTAGGTGTGTTGGTTTTTGTTTCCAAAAACTATCAATGGAAAGCTTCAAGAAGCCATTTCGGACATTAGGATTCTTAATGGGACCCGAAAGAAAATGTGTATGCAATAGAGATCACCATCATCCTTCAACAAAATTAATAATAATAATAATAATAATAATAATAATAATAATAATAGAATACGGCAATATTTACACTGGACAATGTGCAAACACTATGAAAAATATGTAAACAGACACTGGTATGAACATCACCCAGTACCGGTTATAGAAACAGAAGATATCACCATTCTATGGAATTATACCATCTATACAGACAGAGAAATTGAAGCAAATAGGCCAGACATTATTGTTAAAAAAAAACAAAAAGAAAAAAACTTGCTTATTAATTGATATGCCTTGTCCAGCGGATTGTAACATAGCAACCAAGGAATTTGAAAAACTCTCAAAATATAAAAACCTGCAAATCGAAATAGAAAAAAAATGTGGAAATTGAAAACAAGACTCGTGCCAGTGATAGTGGGTGCACTTGGAATGATAAAAAATGAAACAAAACAACAGATTGAACGAATCCCTGGAAACCCCAGCTTAAGTGATATACAAAAAGTGTTTTGTTAAGTACAGCCTACACACTAAGGAGAACTTTGTGTAACATTAGGGATGTTTGGGAGATATGAAACAAACATGAAATGGAACCATAACAACTCACTACGACCTGCTTTAGGTCTTCCTGAAGACTTGGTAGGTAGTGCAACCATAGCAGAAATGAATTTATTATAAAAAATGACATAATAACTTAACAGGAACGTTCAGATTAAAATCATTAATAAATAATGGCCCACCTAGTAATAATTTAATTTACTACAATAGATATTGCTCCCTAAGTAGCTTGCAACACAGTGAAGCACTCTTATTTAAAATGACTAAAAGGCGTCCATGCATGAGAGATAGATTAAATAGTTCAAAATATTTTCAACGGTTCTTTGATAATTATTAAAATCATGAGAATATTTTTTTCAGTTTTTGTTTATAAATACCATTTCTGCTTTTCTCTCACTTAATCAAATGGCGTTAAGTGTTGATTAAAGTAGTGGGAATATGAATGAAAAACAATCTGAACCACGGGAAGTGGCAATAAAGCTTATTTTTCTGGCGTATATTTTTTTTAAATAATTTCTTCAATTAAACAATAAAGAATGTCAACAGAATTGATTTTTAATTTTTGTCTTTCTAGTTCTTTCTTCCTTTTTTTTTCTTCCTCACTCTTAACATTTGCTTCTTTTTTTGCAGCCATCTCCCGTGTTCACGCTAACAACAATGTTCCGGCTCATTGAATTCTGGGATCTCCGCGTGAATTTAAGTGTTATAGTCGATGGAAAACTGAACTGACTTCAAACAATGTATAAAAAACAAAGGGTCAGCAGGCACTACATTTTCCCTGGTGGTATTTTATATACCGCTGTCAAAACAATTATATAATAAGGAAAAATATAATATTTATCAACATTAATATGGGTCATGTGCGTCCAGGTTTTTTTTCTTACGGTATCAGATATGCCAAGAATACTATATGTATTAATGAAGGCATTAAGATATTTTCATAAAATAGTGAGAATGCAGAAAAATTGTCAAGGATATCAGATTGCATTCGAACCGATAATGAAGCAGCAAAATTCATATAAGTGAAGCATAGCAAAGTACGAAGGTCTACAAATTGGCCAGTTAACAAAGCTTGAATATATACTTAGCATTAGTTTAATTTAGCACAAGGCCTTAAGATCAGGTTGTCGAGAAATAATCAACCTTAAGCAAAAAGGGAAAGATCTAACGAGATTATCTTGCTAAACGACATTCTACATCATGCTACCTCGTTCGACAATGTTCATATGAAACTTCATTCCATTTTAATGAGCAAACTAAATGGAAACTAAATTCGTTTAAGCTCTGGAATCGCAAATTTCTCGATGTTATGGTGTCCTTGCACTGACTAAAGTTTTTCGTGATGATTTAACAATTTAAACTTCAATAATATACATAAACATATAATGACTAATGAATAAATTTTTTTTTAACATTTACTACTTATGAATCTTTTTTGGGATTTTCTTACTTACAAAGATAGCTTCGACAAGTAACAAATAATATTTTGTTTTAATTTCTTTGGCAAGATCTTAATTACGGAATTAAATACTAGAAAGTTATAAGGAGGAAACTCTGGTTTCTTCGTATTTAAATAAAACTGTTGAATACCTACCAGTATACAGGAATTTAATTTTTCTATCCTTTCAAATACATGGAAAATATTAGAGTCGAGTGGTCATACTGACTAGAGAGGGCTGGGTGCGCCATACTTTCGGTTTAGTGACACATCTAAGCTACGCTTAGAAAATCACCATACTGATTAGGTAGGAATTAGACTGGCTAGCAGTGATGGCCTATTCTTATTTTAAGAATGACTGTCAGTAAATCCTTTTGAACTGTAACGCTGTTTTATGGTTGTTCTTGATATTTTGTTGGAAGTTTTTTCGTTTAATTTTTTGTGAATTACGGGGAGATGAAAACCATTATGGCGGCGTCTCCCCTGCCATCTGTTTCAACAGTTTCACCGTCTGGGAATGAAGCAATTAATTAAAAAGGGCTCTTCATATTACAACCAAATGCGGATTAAATATAAAGATTTCATTATCGTAAATTAGCTTGTTTCTATTCGGGAAGCTGTTAATATTGTTTCTGCAAAAACGATCTTCTAGCTGACATTAGATATTAAAACTCGCAACTTTATCGGTGTCAGCAGAGAGACTAAGGAGGGGGCTCTTAAAAGCATCAAAATTGTCTCGAAAATTTAGCAAGGAAACTTCGAACAATGTGGGATTTATTACTTGGCTCTGAGGAGGAGGCCAAATCGCTGGCAGGAAGTATTTTGCATACCAAAAGCATGAGACTGCAAACCAAGAACATATGTACAGCGTACATTGTCGTCAACGGAGTGCATCTGGACATTTCTGATGACCACATGGAAGCTTTCTTTGTTCAGTTTAGCCCCGTAGAGGAGGTGTCGCGTATTGTCAGTAAGACGGTTGGAGTGACGGAAGATTTTTGTCTTCAGGTGACACTGGATCAAAAAAATTTCACAAGCGTCCCTGAAATACTAATATGTCGTCAAAGAAAACTTTTCGTGGTGATAGACGGTAGGAGACACAACTTCTGAACTTGTGGTGCAGCGGGGACTTATCAAAATGTACCCCACAAATAAGCCAGTAGCAACAACGTTAACACCAGTTACAACAGTACGACTGGGAACTACAGAACTGAGAGCAGCAGAAGTGGTAGTACTGGTAGCTGAAAAGTCCAGCCCACAGAACGCAAATGAATGGACTGAAGTGATGAGGATGGGCAAAAAAGCACCGTCCCATCAAAAAGGGGGCCATCACCTGTTAATATAAAATCATTTCCTAAGAAACAATAAAAAAGTGAATAGCAGCAGAGACATGAAAAATCTCTCCAACCTGAACAATATATGAAGAGGAGATGCCTTCACCTCGTAGATTTCTAAAAAAAAAGGGACGGAAGAAAAGAGGAATCCTTTTCGCAAAAAGAGAAGAAAGGTTTTCAAGTAGAACAGGTTTCCGCCAAGTCACAATCCGCTCCTGTTTCGCCTGCTAAAAATGTACAAAATGTAAGAAGTCAATCGTATTCTCCTGTTCTAATTTTTTCAACTCCCTCCCCCGAATCTTCATCCAAACCAGATAAACCCTCCCTCAAACCAGACAAATCTTCCTCCAAACCAGATCCTAGAAAAAAAACTTGAACTAGTTTACAAAACTGACAAGATCTGTCAAGGTGACAGGCATGACCTTGGCGTGTCTTCCCAAAAAAGTTCTTCTACGGCCATTTTTTAAAATGTTTCATTGGGGACTCTAACGAATATCCTGATGTCTCCGGATTACTGAACCTGATAAGAAATATCGAGGACAACAGGAGAGTTTAGAAATTTTCAAAGAGGGTTGCCCCAATATTAGGATGTCAAAAAAAAGTGGGTGGACACCAGAACTAAAAAATCAAAGCTTTCAATGCTTTGTGCTAGGAGGGTCCCGATAATCCTCCACCCCTCTTAATATAGGTCAGTAAAACTTACATTCTCTGCGGACGTCGGCGGTATTGTCTCGGACGGACACATTACGTCTAAGATTGGAACTGGAATTTTGGGACAATCTGTCAGGGTCCGGAGTCTAGCAGGTTTTCGTCCAGTCTGTGTATAGTCATTCTGTCAGTTAAGTGTCATACGTGATACACATTTTGGCGATCATGTCTCGAAAGATACATGACTGACTGGACAGAAGATTATCCCGTAGTAGGTTGCTATTGTTTTCTGCGGTATACTGGTTGCCAGCCAAAGCGATAGAAACAAATCTGTTTCTATAACTGGAGCGAAGGAACGGAACCTTTCTCAAGGGTATTTGTGCGTAAGTGAATGCAAGGGATTCAACTGGAATTCGAACTCGGCACCCCAATCTGTTGTTCTGAGTCGATATCCACTGCACCACAACGCACATCCAATCTGTGTATAAGGGGTCCCATCTGAAAAAAATGTATGTCAAGCTAGTCAGCTTAAAAGCGAAGGGCTTGCGTGATCGGGGTAAGGCTGCTCAACTGCTTCGTGATCAATTATTTTTTAGAGTAGATGTGGTGGCGATCAAGGAGACAAACTTTGTTTGCGAAATTGATGCTCGTGCGCTGTCTGTAGACTTTGTTGTTTATTCAGCATACAAAGATCAGCATTTCAGTGGTGTTTCCTTGTTGGTTCAATATATCCTGGTTGCAAGGATAAGCCTTACCCATGTCGGCGCGAGAGGCCGCTTGATCACGGCCGACATTGCCGTTAACAATAGTTCGTTTTGGATCGTTGCGGTTTATGCACCAAACGGCTTGTAGAAACGCATCTCATTTTTGGTCATTTGGGGCCGTTCCTGGTGGATTCTTTACGTGAGGAGCATGGAACCACCTCTTAATTGCTGTTGTTCCCAGATCCATCCTTACCCGGACTGGTAGCACCTGTTAGGGTTCCAGCTATGGGCAAATAGTTAACGCCTAAACTGGGGTCAAATCTCTATGAAAATATTAATATATATATATTTTTGAAGGAAGAATATTACCAACAATACATTTGTGAATAAAAAAGAAATGATTACCAAAACACATTTTTGAAGAAAATAAAATATTGGTGTAATGCATTTTCGAAGGAAAAAATTATGACCATCCATATATTTTGAATAAAAAATCTAGAAGATATCTTAAGTTTTCTAAAAAAAAAAGAAATAATTTTTCATCAATATTTGACGAAATCAACCTTCTCATTACAACTATAATATCTTAAACTCCCACCTTTTTAACATGAAATAACACACAGAGGTTGATATGCTGTTAAACACACACACACACACACACACACACACACACACACACACACACACACACACACACACACACAAAAAAAAAAAAAAACAAACAAACTCAAACTTGTGTTTAAAAGTTATTTTCATTATTATTATAACGCTGACTACATGTTATCTACTTTTTGGTGATTTCTAGTACATTTTATTATACTGGCGCCAGGAACGAGTTTATTTGCAATGATATTTTTAGTGTGATAACAATCTTAGGACTTAGTTGAAACGAAAAATCAACCATGAAATATATTGTATTGCTTAAGTTCGCTATTATAAAATAAGTGTTTGAAGTCAGATTTCGTAATTGACATCTGGCATGAAACGTTTTTTATTTTAACATCATCAGCGTCTTCATCGAATTAGCGTAAATTTCCTTCAAAGAATTTTAGTGAAAAATTGAATGATAAAATTACATTTGAGAATGCGATATTTTCTTAAAACACCCTGTACAAATACAGTGATCTTGAATACGAAAATATGGCTTCTTAGAGCATTTCCCAAACAATATTTGGCATATCTAGTCTTAAAGTAGTCTCGGAATTTCAAAATTAGTTTCGTTTTTTTTTTTTTAACTAGAAATATTCGTCAGTGTTTTGATCGTTTGTAGTTTATGTGCGTCGTGGTGCAGGGGATATCAGCTCGGAACGAGAAATCGGGGAGCCGACTTCAAATTCCAGCTGAATTCATTGCATTCATTTACACGCAAATACCCTTGGGAAAGGTATTATCTCTTCCTTCCAATTATGGGTTAAATAACATGAGATACTGAGTTCTATAGCCTTGGCTGGCAACCAATCTATCACAGAAAGCAATGGCAACCTACTGCGGGCTAATATTCTGCCCAGTCAGTCATGTCTCTTTCGAGACATTATTGCCCAAGCGTGTTTCCCGTACGGCACTTAACTGACTGTAGTTTACCCTAAATTCGCATTGATTTAACAATTTATTTTTTTCAATGATCAGTTTCTGATCGGTGATTTTCCTGTTCCTTCTATCAAATAAATATATTTCGAATCTTGTTTAAATAAATGTTACAACTTACAAATACTTTTAACTTTACCAATTTCTTCATAAGATTATGCTTATCGAGTGAGATTTTTGTGGCTACTACACAAAGTTGAGATGAATTAAGAAAAGCATATGCCAGCTTTTGTTCTGCTTTTCTGTCACAGACCTCTCAATTTCCAAAAGTGCTCTTAAATGACCGACACAAAATTGTTTTACTTTTGTAAGATAAGTTCTATGAGTTAAAACAATTAAAATCTACAAAAATAAGAAATTGTTCTCAGGAAATATTTGAAATATACACATTTCCTTTACATTCTAAATAGATTTTTATTCGATTTTGGTGCCATATAATGGAAATCAGATTAAATACCAGTTTTTGATGTAAATGTCCTTGTATTTATTATACCATGATCTAGACCTCCATTCCCATGTTTTGGAAGTGCTGCATCTCAATTTGGAATTGAAAACCATGATCAATCGCCCTCTCTGCCTTGGTCTAGACATGAAATATTATTCTTATGTAAATTTTTTTAGCTTAAACTTCCATGCTAGCACCAGACCTGTTGAAAGAGGGCGCTTGAAGATTTTTCTCGCAGTAGGTTGCCTGTTCGTTCTGTCAACCAAAGCTATAAAATCCAGTCTGCTAGTAACCCTCTTCAAACTGGTTTTGAATTCAAATTGTCCTTCTCTTCAGCCGGTTATCATCCAAAGCTACAGAACCCAGTCTTTGCTGTTATTTTATACATAGCCGGCAGGAGAAGAGATGGATTCATACTTTTCCCAGGGGTATTAGTACGTAAATGAGTGTAATGAATTCGAGTGCAATTCGAACTGGGCTCTCCGACCTGCTATGCAATATTCCACTGTGCCAACTATGAACAGAAAATACCCCAAAAGATATCTAAATGAAATATTTGCAAATTTTATGCGTTTTTCATAAGTTTTTCCTTTACATTAATTCTTGATTTAAGCCCCTATTTTCTTAATTAGAAATGTAATATTTTATTATTTTAATCTTCCTTTTAAGTGAAATTTCATGACAGGTTTTAAAGAACTGAAAATCAATGTTTTTTTGTACAAATTGAAAGGTAATTTTAAACGAATCGCTGCACTGATTTAGTCTTTATTTTTAAATCCCGAAATGAAAGTTTATTTGAATGGCCCATCTTATTGATCTTTTTTGCATTTATACTGGTGTTCCTTGGACCTAGGTTTTTCCTTATTTTCATAAGCAGTAATCCGTATGCCGTCCGTTCTCAATTTGTTATGTATGTCGACGACACAAACATTTACTACTGTCTTAATAGTAAGCCCGATCGGTTCGATGAAATCAAATTAGTAGTTGTTATCAATTTACCTACAATGTATATTTCTGAAATGAGGTGGTGAAACAGTAACTTAGAGAGGCCGGGTAGAAGGAGATAACTCATGACTAATAAAAGAGAAATGAGAATAATATACCCCAGTGATCGTGATAAAGGGTTCGGTTCGAAATTCTTAGCACCTGAAGAATGCCGAAGTGTACAACGGCCGAAACTTTGTACATATTGCAACAAAGATGAGGACAATAGTCAGAATAATATAAATAGTGTTACCTAGAATGTGTTGATAAATAAGGCACGATATGAATTGTTAATTTTTAAAGCCTTTAAAACGAAACTGTTTTCTTTCAATCGTCTTAGATAAGCCTTCTTACTTTGGATCATCATGTCTGATGGATGGTAACCTCCACAAGAATGACGCATTAGACCTTTTCGTAGTATCGTTTTCTATTGACAGGAAGTGAAAATATATTGAATAACTTGTTAGATCTTATTCTAGGAAACTTAGCTCACTACGTTTTGCTAGAACTTTTTCTTCTCAGAATCTTTCTTACACATTGATAAGTCTACATTCGTCCTTGTTTAATTATTACTGCCAGATCATGACTCTTCACTTGTAGTTCTTAGTAAATTTTGTCTGGTTCTACTGCTTTATATTTAGTGATTCTTAATAAAATCAAAGGAAGAATCTTCAATGTTATTGTTCCGGATCTGGTATAATTTTCCACCACAGTAACTGTTAGAGAGTTGTTGTGGCGAAACTTCGCCGCAAAGTTGTAGTGACCGATTTGTGCCAGAAGTAAGACACGAAACACAGAAGTTAGCGTATTAGAATAGCAGGAATATATGTACAGAGTAAGAGTTAGTAATAAGTAAATAAAAATAAGTAAGTTCGAACGGTACAATTACGCTGCTTATTGCCAGAATTGTAGCTAGTTTTATATGCGCACTTATAATCAATCATTCAACATTTGTCGTCTCCACTCAGGATATAGGTGATCATGGTCCTTCATAATTTTCTGTCTTTTGTAGCTCTTAATAAGTTTTGTGTTTTGCTATTTATTCTACAACTTGTTCTTTAATCCATTAACTTTAACTCATTATGTATGTTATGCGTTGTTTTTCTTTTTCAATTTTGCCCTCAATCTGTCCGATATGTATCAGATTTTCCCAGATCTCCTTTTCTTCATGTTCCCCATAATTTTCAACTGCCCCTTTATGACCTTAAGTATAAGCTTTTTTTTTGTTCCCATTTTCTCTAAAGTCTCGTTGTTGCTCACATGTTCGGTCCATGATATCTTCCCGTAGAACACAGTTCATTTGCTTTGTGTCTTTTCTTCGTCTTTGGGGAAATTGTCCAACATTTACTCACAAAGAGGAGGTGAAATATCACCAAACAATTCCGTAATTCTTAGTTTATTTCTAACGGAACAATCCAAAATGTGATTTGGTATTTGACAGCCGAAAAAATAGATGAAACGCATGAAAAAACAAATTCAAATAAAAATGTCCTAACAAGAGATACAATTTTGAATATTATATCACTAATTTCTAAGTAAATATATTAATGTCAGGTTCCTCATATTCAAAATGAAATTATTAATCAGATTTTAACCACTCTGAAAAAATAATATGTTTTTATTTAAGAACAAAGAAACAGTTTTGTTTTTTATATATTTTTTTTTTACTTTTTCTGTGACACACATGAAAAAAAAACCCAAAAATAACTGAAAATTGGAACAAGTGAGATAACAAAAGAACGATGCTTTCAACATGATAATTTAATTATCAAGAAGCAAACAAAGGATCCAGAATGGAAGGCCTTTTCTCATTTTTTTCAATCATAAAAAATATGTATGAAAGGTGGAAAAAAACCTTTTATAAAAGCTGATAGAATTGTAATGACATTTCGTTTTACTTTTAATTTTTAAATATTTTTGCAAGAAAAAAAAGAAAATCTTGCAGCGTGTAATATAAATAAAGTGAATATTTTGTTAGCGTTTATTTTTTTAGAATTACATTTTTCTTTATTTCTTTCCTTCTTTCTTTCTTTTATCATTTTTCTTTTTTGTTCTTTCTATCGTTATTCTTTCTATCGTTGTTTTATTTAACAGATTTCTCCCATTGATTATTTTTATTCTCATATTTTTCACTGCATCCCTTGTTTTTTCTTGTGTAATCATTTCCACACCAACGAAAAGTAGCTTTCCTGTGCCTTTTCTGTAAATGTTTTCATGGTTCTTGTTCTGAGCAGTTTTTTGTCTGGAGTACCTCGACTTTGTGCGTTGTAGCGCAGAGTGTGCATTGTGGTGCAGTGGATATCGGCTCGGGTATCGACGAGGTATCAGGGAGCCAAGTTCGAATTCCAGTTGAATTCGTTGCATTCACTTACGCGCAAATACTCTTGGGAAAGGTATTAATCAGTTTCTTTCTTTCAGTTATGGGTTAAATAGCAGGATAGATTGGGTTCTATAGCCTTGGCTGATAACCAGTTTACCTGAGAAAGCAACCTACTGTGGGATAACCCTCTGCCCAGTCAGTCATATCTCTTTCGAAACATGATGTATCACGTATGGCATTTAACTGAAAGATCTCAAATTTGCACGCAATACTAGACTAAATGTTATGTCTCAACATTTTACAATTAAAATTGTTAGCTTCTATGCTAACAGTTTATTCTCTGAAATTTCTTGCATTAAACTCAATTTTTATCTTCACAAATGTTAATATAATATCAATCGTCAGATTTTAAATTCTTAATTCACGTTCTTTTATTATTCCCTTTATTATTTTCTATTTTTTCATACACTTTTCTGTTCAGTAACCCCTTAAGAAGAGTATTTATTACCTTACTTGGAGAGAAATTATTCTTTTTAGAAACTATTCATATTCCTTGAATGATTATTTATTTACTTATGTATCTATTTTTCCTTATGTCATACTCATTTGCTTCCAAAAATTATCTCGCCCTGGGCGGGACGATAAACTACAACCGGCAGCAAGGTTACTGATCGGTAGGTCTTGAGAAGCGTAGAACCACCTCTTAATTACTATTGTTCCTAAGTTCACAGTGACGGCTTGAAGGTGCCTATTAGTGTCCTTGCTATATGTAAAATGTTAACACCCACAAACTGGGTTCACAAATCTCTGAGAGTAAAAAAAAGTGTTCTTTTATAGTAAAAATTCAAACAATACTTTTCTAGAGATAAAAATAAAAACAAGCAATATACTTTTGTGAAAATTTATTGTCACTAACATGCTTTCAATAAAATCGAAGAAAAGATATTGCCAGCAATACATTTTCAAATATATCTTTGAAGAATACTGAAATACATTTGATTTTCACAAAACTCATAACAAAAATACGTCAATGAAACCCGAGCTACAATCTGATTTCTAACAAATAATACATATTCCATTAATAGGAATCTATTGTAACACACACACACACACACACACACACACACACACACACACACACACACACACACACACACACATCTATATATATATATATATATATTATATACCTGTGTATATATATATATATATATATATATATATATATATATATATATGAGTAAGCAGCTGACCTAGAGCCAACAGATCTTTCACGACTAGTACTTTGACTAATGTTCAAGTGCTTAGTTCCTTTCTTTTTTTTCCATTTTTTCCCCTCCGCGTTTATACTCGGTGGGTTTTTCGAGACTTGTTCAAAGATAAATTTGCACATAGCAAGGACCCTCACAGGTGCCATTATGCGGTCATTGTGAACTTAGGAACAATAGTAATTAAGAGGTGGTTCTATGCTTCTCAAGGCCTACCGATCAGTTAACTTGCTGCCGATTGTATTTCATTGGTTCCTAAAAATTTGAAGGCACATTTTCTGCGAGAGGTATTCCGAAAGATGTGTGATATGTCCGGTAAATTTCGGTAGCTTGACTTAGATAAATTGACGAATCTGTCAAAATTCACGACTTTGAGATTCCATCCATTGGCAAAGAATCTCATATGCTGATTTCCTTACAAAATCAAAATCAAATCTTTGTTCGTTTGATTTGTTTTGTCTTATCAACTTAAACCAGTTATTTATACCGATATATATATATATATATATATATATATATATATATATATATATATTGCCTTTTTCTATTTTTATCTCTAGAAAGTATTGCTTGAATTTTTACTGTAAAAAACATTTTTTACTTTCAGAAAACCAGCATATGAGATTCTTCGCCATTTGAATGGAATCTCAAAGTCGTGAATTTTGACAGATTCGTCAATTTATCTACGTCAAGCTACCTAAATTTCCCGGACATATCACACATTTTTCGGAATACCTCCCGCAGAAAATGTGCCTTCAAATTTCTAGGTACCGTTTCACGGATGAAATTACAAAACTTATGAGAGATTGTGAAATCGTTCAAGGCCAGACCAAGAAGTGATAAAAAACAGATTTTGGTTATTAACTAGTCTAAATACCCCATATATATATATATATATATATATATATATATATATATATGTATTTTCCTCTAATCTGTAAATATACAAACATTCATAGATATTTAATTCTAAATGTGAATGAAAAATAATGGAAAAATTTATTGAAAATGGAGTGGCGAACTAAACTATAATTTTTACTGAATCTGTTTAAATTTAGACATAACATTTCGAAATGCACGAATTCAGTTTTTAATACATTCTATCCAAAAATAGTCGACGAAAAGTTGGAGGAATAAAAAAACATTTAGACAAAATGCTTTCCTTTGTATTTATATTTCCAAGTATCAACAACAAAAAGCTGATTCCGCTATATTCAACCTTGCCTGATAGTTTTATTTAGTATTTCGTGATAAACAATTACATGTAATAGTAATTGATCCAAGTCTCAAATAAGAACATGATTAATCTGCGTTAGCGATATGCGAATAGCATCTTTTATGTTGTAAAATGAAAATAATTTCATTTAAAAATACGTAGTAAAAATGCAACATTGTGGAACATATTGAAAAGTATTCTAAACATGACAATTGCATTCAAGCATGTAACAAATTTTTGTCGCTCGGTGTTAACCACACTGTCATTTTTGAATCCACATAAGTTCTATCACTGATACATATATATATATATATATATATATATATATATATATATATATATATAAAATAAAAATATATCACTGATATATATATATATATATATATATATATATATATCACTGTGCACATTATATATATAACCAAACTAATCTACAAATAAAATTTAACCTCATCACACACACACACACACACACATATATATATATATATATGTGTGTGTGTGTGTGTGTGTGTGTGTGTGTGTGTGTGTGTATATAGCCAAACTAATCTCCAACCAATATTTAACCTCTTCACGATTTGCAAAAAAAAACCCACAGTTTACATAAAACAGTTAAAACATAAACTGAGCAAAATAAACTAGGAAATCTCAACAAATATTCTTAAATGCCATTGTTATATTCCAATGACTTCCCATACTTAATATTTCTTGCTTTCATGGTCGCATGGTCATGTGTGACGTTATGAGTTGCGTTTCCATATTCGCTTCCAGCGTCTTGTATGCACGAGTTTGTCGTTGCTTGTAAAACTTCCACATCAACAAAAACAGACTGTCATTACTTTGTGTGAATTGTTATACTGTAATGTAATTTGAAATCTTTGAAAATAGATTATATAAGCCGAAAGCTTATATTGAATTATAAATAAACTATGTATCAATATTGTGATTTTCTTTCATCATTTAATGATAATGCTATTAAGCTTATCAGACAACATGAAAAAATCACATAAATAGACAAAACTTGTCTATATTTTATTCAATGAAACATGCATCAACAAAAACATACTGCCTAAATACACACACACGCAATATATATCTATCTATCTATCTATCTATCTATCTATCTATCTATATATATATATATATATTATTTGAACCATATATATATATATATATATATATATATTACTTGAACCTAATATATATATATATATATATATATATATATATTATTACTTGAACCAATATATATATATATATATATATATATATATATTACTTGAACCAAAAACTGTCATCTCCAAATTAAATTTAAACATATCACAAAAAAAGACCGAAATTGATATTTTACAAGAGTCATTAGGCGAAATAGAAGAGGACAAATTAATGAAACTCTAACCAAATCCCAGAGATCTCTTCAAGACAGAACAGCTAGAAAACAGTTCTCCCATGCAATATTCACAACATTCCAACAAAATTGACAATTGCCGCGAAAGAACTAAAAATAGCCTGAACATCCTCATCCGAAGAGCTGATAAATCTAAAACATATATAAATTGGACTACCACAAGAAACTGTCACACTTTATTGATGATCGATCTAAATTTACCAGAATAAATAGAAATCCCACCGAAACATGTGCTAATAAACTCTTAACATCTAACAAAGCCGTTGCAGGATCCTTGAAAATTAACAAAAATATTGCCGGTTTTCAATCCGGATAATTAAACGGCAATATTAAAATACACAAATTTGGATACCCTTTAAGACCAATTATTTCCAAGATCCCAGCACCTACATGCAAACTCTCATAATCTATGAATTTTACTATCACCCCATTCATTTTTGTCACTCTCTTCAGCTACCTTTTGTAGGAGCTTTTGTACTTTCCTTTCCGTGTCTGCAATCAGCACTGTATCATCTGCGTATCTTATGTTGTTCAAAATGTGTCCTCCGATGACGAATCCTGGCATAACATCTAGGATTCTCATAATAGTCTCGCTGTATAAGTTGAATACATCCGATGAAAAGACACCTCCTTGTTTTACACCACTTTGATTTGCAAAAAAAAAAAAAAAAATCAACAACGTAATTTACTCTCTTTTATAAGATATTGACAATTTTGGCTAGCTTGATGAATATTTATTAACATTCTCAAATTTAAATATCATAAAAATCAATATTATTTTACTCTTGTATAGAAATACTTGCTACAAAATAAAATCCTCGCATTTGCCTTGAGAGTTTCTCTCAGAGGACGAAACGGGTCGACTTATATAAGTTTTTCTTTTTGCCTATATTCAAATTCTTTTTACAGATAAACATAATCTAAGATTTCACATACACATATATATCTATTGTTAATAAAAAACAGAATAATTATTTAACTATAATTATTCATATCACTCTCATATATATATAATCATCCCTAGACAGATGTGTTTCGCTGTATTACAGGTAATCAGTAGAGTTAGACATCCGATTGCTTCTAGCCAGGACTGACATCAGTCGACGATTCTACCTCTGATCTATGGGCGCTTGGTAGAGGAAGGCAGATTTTAGCGTGTTATATCCACAGTCAACTCACTCCAGTAACCGAGAGTGTTCAAATTCATTACTGAATGAACGATGCGTAAATGCGTGTGTAGCTACTGTTTTTATATAGTCGACCATTCCTTCACACACACACACACACACACACACACACACAAATATATATTAAATCAACAGTCATTGTCTAAGGTATGTCTTACTTATGGCATATATATATATATATATATATATATATATGCCGAGTAAGACATACCTTAGCCAAAACATTACCTTTGGCATATATATATATATATATATATATATATATATATATATATGCATGTGTGTGTGTTTATGTATACATGCCAAGTAAGATATACCTTAGTCAATGGCTGTTGATATATATATATATATATATATATATATATATATATATATTG
Organism: Ascarosepion bandense; assembly: GCA_037127315.1. NCBI lineage: Eukaryota > Metazoa > Mollusca > Cephalopoda > Sepiida > Sepiidae > Ascarosepion > Ascarosepion bandense. Next base: position 8,168,546 of record JBBBDQ010001092.1, read on the forward strand.
TTGGCTACAAAATGTTGTTAATAAATATAATCTTGTTCGATTTAAATACGCTGATCTTAATTTGCTGAAGATAATTTATATATATATATATATATATATATATATATATATATATATAGATAGATAGATCTTTACTTCTCATAGTAAAAAAAAAGATACACAAATTCAAGTACATGAACCTGGACTCGCGATTGTACACATGCAATATTCAAACCGATGGCTTAGTATTCTTCAGTTGGATATGCGCAACACTCTCTTCCAGCAAAAGTAATATGACTTTGAAAATTGTCTGGGCAAAGCCAACGAAATGAGTGAACTAGCCGATGGGAAGACGTCATTAAAAATATGAAGACACAATTGATTAATGATAGAAAAAAAGACAAATATGATTTACTGTTAGTTGGAGAGAGCAGACATGAAAGGATGACACGAAAGACAGAAAGGGGGAAATGTTAAAGCGAGAGAGAGAGAGAGAGAGAGAGAGAGAGAGAGTAATTTTGAGAAAGAGAAGAAAGAAGCGAAATTAGAGAAAGAATGCGTGAGTGATTCGTGTGAGTAAAGAGTGAAGAGACATAATGTGCATTCACAGTAGGGAGAACTGTACAGGAAGGAACCCCCAGCGAAGAATTAATTAATTTTTTCTTGTTTTAAAGATTCAGCGGCAGAATTGAAGAAATTTTTTTTGACGCCACCGAAAAGAGTGGTGGAGTTGGAGGTAGTTTATTATTATTATTATTATTATTATTATTATTATTATTATTATTATTATTATTATTATTTCATGCATTGCATGTTACCTCCAGCTGTCACGTGGTTATCGCCAGAAAGTGAGTGAAAGCAAGTCTTCTGAAGCCTGCAGGACCTAAAGCCGAATATCAGCGTCAAAAGCATCTCCGTGAATGATTAGGTTGATGGATTTTACAAAATATTAACGGTTACTTTAATGTAGATTTTATTATTATTATTATTATTATTATTATTATTATTATTATCCAGTCCATACATTGTTTAACCCTCTACTTGCAACTAAAGTAATTATTGTCACCATTTCTAGTTGAGCCTCATGATAAACTTTGAATAGTTTTATACTTCAGTCTCTAAGTAAAAACTGGTCAGTTTTATATTTCTATATATCGGTAAACATTGGTCGCGTTTATATTTGAACCTATAGGCAAACATTTGATTGTTTTATACTTGAGTCTATAGGTTACCATTTGTCGCATTTCTATTTGAATCTGTAGGTAAATATTGGGTGAATGTATATATGAAATTATACATAACTATTGGTTTGATCTCCATTTGAGTTTATAGGTAAACTTTTGTCAGATATATGCTTGAACCAATAGGTTAATATTGGTTGGGTTTATACTTGGATATATTGCTCAACCTTTTTCGATATTGAGCCTGTAGTAAACATTATTCGGGTTAAGAATTGAAACTAAAAGTAAATATTTGTCAGATTGCATCTATAGGTAAGCATATCTGGATATTCATAATTGAGTCGAGAAACAAATATGGGCCATGATTGTCAATGGGCAAACGTTGGTTTGATATTTCTATAACTATTCACACGGAATATGGCCATTTTTGCAGAGATCTCTGCACAGGAATTTTCAGCGTATTTGAAATCGACCTGCTGTACCTTCTAACGGCATCATTTCAAGCCAACAGCGAAAGCATCATTGTGGTATGAACAGACTTTCTCGAATTATTAATTTATGTAATTTTCATTCTGGTGCATTTGAAACTTTCTGATGTACTATTATGAGCAGTAAATTCGAGTTCCATATTTTTCTTGAATCTCCGGCAAGGACTTCGTATTTTCCCAATATTTGGTTTTCTTTCACGTTCATCCCGAGATTCGATGACAAAACTCTTTCTGCAATTTAGCGGTTCCTGCTTTTTTTTTTTGTTTGTTTGTTTGTTTAAAACTAACAAATCGGAAGTTTGATACGACAAGTTGGTCCGTGTAGATGTCAAATTTCCTATGGCCGAATCCAATTTCTTTCCACAGTTTCCATTGCATCGTTGTTCCTACACCGTCCTGTTTCTTGGTATCGTCTTTTTGAATCAGCTTTCTTGCTTATAATATATTTTACAGTCTCTTCTCTTTTTTCTGCAGATGCAACATTTGTGGGATTTGTTTTAAAATTTTTACTTTAAGATAATCGATTTTTCTGGACTACAAAGATAAGCGATTGGGTTACTTTTTCTCGAGAACTCTGTGATTCCATTTCTATTCTTGAACATCCCTCTAAGGATTTTTATCGCTTTTTTATCCTTTCTTCTTCTCACTCTCCTGTCTTTAGTTATCTCTTCATCGCTTATTTCGCTGCTTCATCGCATATTACGTTGTTTCGATCATTTTCCACGTTATTTTTAGAGTTCGCCTTTCTGGGTATTGCTATTATTACTATTATATAGTAGTAATAAAAATATTTTCGTTGTTTTCGGCTATATAGTCTTTCATAAATCGTTGGTTAGAAATACTCTTTTGTGTAAAATAAAACTAACAAAACTCCAAACGCATGCACATTTAATATAAATAAAATTCTTGTGAGATGTGCTTTTAAGAATCAGTCAGTTAAGTTCCATACGTGATATAAGCAATCATGTCTCGAAAGAGACTTGACTGACTGGGCAGAAAATTTTCTCGCATTAGTTTAGCATTAATTTCTGCTGTAAACTGATTGACAACCAAAGCTACATAACTCAATCTGTCCTGTTATTTGACCCATAGCTGGAGGGAAGAGACGGATTAATACCTCCCCAAACTTATTTGCGTGTAAGTGAATGCAACGAATTCAACTGAAATTCTAACTCGGCTCTCCAATTTCTTGTTCGATATCCACTACCCCACAACGCATATCCCTTGGCCCCCAGCCAAATGTGGAAAAATTGATGATTTCATTTACGAATTATTTTTTTGCTTTAAAATCATTATATGTTGATAACTTATTAATATTATTTTTCTTGTTGTTGATCTTATTGCCTTTACCGCTGTAGGCAATGATTTAATAAACAAACATTATCAGAAATGCATAGTGCACAAAAAATACGACGTCATTTAAAAGCAACAATATAAGTAAAAAAATTGTAGGTTTCTTTTTTATTTTGAAGCCACTCATTTGATGGTACCCGAATTAATATTAGAAATGGCTCTTTTAGAGCTGAAACAGAAACATTGAGATAAAAATTACACATATAGAATTAAAACCTCGATTGTCTATACGCAACTGAATTAAAAATGTAATCAACGCTTTTGCATCTGAATATATATATATATATATATATATATATATATATATATATAAAAGGATAGAAAGAGATAGATAGACAGAGAGAGGGACAGAGAGTGACAGAGTGTGAGATATAAAATATTGTTTTTTGATGCTTTTGGTGTTTTTTTGTTATTTTAATGTGAAAATTGTTTCATACAAAGTTAAAAATACTGAAAGATGCATTCCTAAAGCTAAACAAAGAATTAGGAAAAAGAAAAATATCGTTAGAATCAAATAAAATAGTACAGAACCGTTACTTAATATCAGTGTTGCAATAGTGAATGCTGAACGATATACTCAATGAGGAAGAATAGAGTTGTAGTCACAGAAACGTTGTTCAACAGAAGGTTGTTGAAGATACTTCGGACCAAACCATTAATGAACGACGAAGTTTTAGAGAAACAAGATACAAAAATATTTCTTATACTTAAGATCAAGGATCGAAATTTGAAATTTCTGAGGCACACAATGAGGAAAGAAGGCTTGTGAAATTTGAAAAAATCTTATATATATATATATATATATATATATATATATATATATATATTAAAATCATTTCACCCCGAGCAAGGCAGAAACGCCACTGATGTGCAGGGGGTTACATAAATGTAAAAAGATTAATTAGGAAAGAGTGAGGAGTACAAGCTAGTTAGAAAGGAACAATAGAAAGCTGAGAAAGCAGGTGCAATGACAGATACATAGGCGGAGAGAAAGTGAAGGTTATACAGGGGAGGGGAGAGAGCTAGAATCCAGTGGTTAGTAGATGAGTACTAACTTTGCATTTAAATTTCTGGAGGTTGTAGCCGTCAGGAAAGCAAGAATACGGGAGTGAGTTCCACAGGCGGGAAGTGCGAGAGAGGAAGCTGCAGGAGTAGAATTGTCGTCTGCATTTGGCTAACCTGACTGTGAATGGGTGGGACCCATTTGCCAGTCTGGTTGCACGGGTAAACACCTGTTGAGGAGGCATCAGTGACTTAAGCTCATCCGAGCAGAAGCCATGAAAGTATTTATAGAAGAGACAGAGGGAGGCCACATTTCGACGATGGGAAAGTGGCTGCAGTCGAGTCGCCAGATCAGTACCTATCACATTACAGACTCTCCTTTGGAGCTTGTCAAAAACACTGAGGAGAACGGCAGGGGCACCTGACCATAAATGGCAGCAGTACTCCATGCACGGACGGATGGTTGACTTGTATATATGCAGGATGGATTCAGGTGGAAAAAACATCCTGGATCGACATAGTGACCCAATCTTCTTAGCAGTAGATTTTGCTATGGATTCAATATAGTGGTTCCATTTGAGGTCTGAGGACAGGGTAAGTCCGAGGAGGCGTAGTGTATTACTCTCCGGAAGAATCATCTGGTCCATGCTTATGGGAGGCAGAAGAGGTATATATGAGAGTTTTGTAATTTGCTTGAACTATTGTGTATATAGGATGTATGAATAGGTATTTCCTAATCCTTTTTGTATAATAAAGGAAGTTAAAGAAGGTGTTGCGTATTACCTATTTATTATTCATTAATATTACGAGATCAGTATCTCATCTTCAGAATGATAGGAGAGCTTGATTTCACGTCCAGCGCTGGTGGACCGTTCCTTAAAACGAATGGTCTTCTTTCGCTGCTACTGCTGTCGCTAAATTTAGTGAGTATGTGTACCTGTAAGTGTGTTTGTGCATGTATGTGTGTGTGTATTTACTAAGTGACATACGTGATACACGCTTGGGCGACCATGTCTTGAAAGAGACATAACTGACTGGGCAGAAGATTATCCCACAGTAGGTTGCCATTGCTTTCTGCGGTAGATTGGTTGCCAGCCAAGGCTATGGAACACTTCTCTCCTGTATTTTAACCAATAACTGAACGGAAGAGACGGATTAATACATTTCCGAAGGGTATTTGTGCGTAAGTGAAAGCAAGGAATTCAACTGAAATTCGAAATCGGCTCCCCGATTTCTCGTTCCGAGCCGATAACCACTGTACCACAAAGCACATTCTATATAACTCATCGCTAAAAATCGATAGCCTCCGACAAAGGAACACACATGAAGAGGCTGCAGATATCAAATGAACACATAAATCCATCAGTGGCCTCACAATTCCGAATTAATTGGGGAAAAGCAAAAGAATCTTTAATACAAAAAGGAACTATAATACTGCAAAACTGGTTGCAATATTATAGCAAGCCACTTTGCAACTTTATGTTGAGAAGACCCAATCACAGTGAGTATGGGTCTCAACGTTACACCCTCTTTATGAATCTTTAGATTCATAAAGACAGGGACGAATGGAGCCAGACAGTCTTAATTCCTCAGCCATTTCAGAGGAAAGAACACCACTTTTTACCCATTTGACAAGAAGTTTCTGAAATCGAATTTCAGACGTCAGCGTTGAGTCATGAGTGTCAATGGAACCAAAACGTTGAAACTTGGAAGGATTATTATGTATACTAAATATTTCACTAATGTAATATTGGCGGCCCATAAGGACAACGCCAGATCCCTTATTCGGTTTCATAATAACCAAGTAGTTATTCTAAAGGCATTTAATGTTCCGATGGTGTTCACTCCTCCAATTCGCATCAGAGAAAGAAATAGGTGAACTGGAATAAGAATGAGACAAATCATTCAATTTGGCTCGAACGTCACTAGATTTATTGATAGACACACGTTGAAGCTTCGAGAGTTGAGTATAAATTTTGATTTGAGTAAAAAATTTCTTCTTTGACAATGACTGTAAAATGATGCTGGTCATGAGCAAAGATAGTAAGCTCAATATTTAAAGGACAGTAAAAGGACAAATTAACTACATTTTTTGTAGCATTTGGTTCAACCGTACAGCTAAATCTCTTGGCGACTTATTCTGAAAACTGCTAGCCGTCTTAGAATGACAGCGTGCAATTATAGACCTACATAACGGGTAAAACGAATCCTAGCAAAATATGATAAATAACGACATGCCCCACGCCACATCACATTATATCCTATTTGTAGGCCAAAATCTTGGCTAGAACATTGTGAGAGAATGTCCTTGATAAAGGCTTTTTCGATCTTACAACCAGACAACTTCTCCTGCTTAATCCGGTCGACTGGAGATTTTGTTTTAAACTTTATCATCTCCTAATATATATATATATATATATATATATATATATATATATAATCTTGCTTTTCGGTGAGTTTTGGGGTTTAAAATGTGTTTGCCAGCCGGCGGAGTGTCCGTACCATGGCAGGTAAGATTTTTCTTATTGGGCTTTTTTGCGATTTTCCAATATGAAATAATGAGAGAGAGAGAGAGAGAGAGAGAGAGAGAGAGAGAGAGAGAGAGAGAGAGAGAGAGAGACTGACTGACTCCTCTGCTTCCATGTAATGAATGTCAATATTCTATTTCCTCTTAACAAGTGGCTTCTGTCAATCCTCATTTGACGTCTTAATGATCAAGATTATTGATTAGTTTAGTAAAAAAAGAAAATTGGTGCCACGACTTCTGCTTTTAATAAAAAAAAGTTTGGTAATTCACTTATAAAATGGTAATTTACTTAAATGCTTACCTTTCCGAGCCAAAAAAATGGCATACCGGTGACCAGATCTATTATCGAGATATTTTAAGAGTACAAACCAATAATGCCTTCTATGGTGATGTATTTCTTTGGGTAATAGGTAATTTTAATTTCGTAGAACCAACTGAAATTACGAATGAATAGTACTAATTACTAATTATACGTGACAATTAAGAATATATTTGCAGTACACTAACATAGCTTAATATATTCTCTTTCCTGACAAAACAAGACTGTATTCAGCTTGCATAACACAGGAAAACGGTTGGTTATATGTTGGTATACTTTATCCCACTTGCCATAATCAGCTGATCTTTCACCAAGCGATCATTTAGTTTTCTGATAGCTGTAGAAAGCTTTCATGATGAAAAGTTTCTCTAATGAAAACCAGAAGTTTTTTCAAATATTTTCACATCGGCACCAGTGAAATTATACACAAAATGTATTGAAAGACTGCCAGATGTGTGTTTAACAAAAAATAATTGTAATCAATGAGTATATAATTGAAGTAAATGCCATTAGACTTTAAATATTAATGTAATTTAAAATGCAATTACTTTTTAATTTTAAAGAATAAATTTGACAAACAATCAGGGAAATAATTAGTACTTCTCAGCTGGAAATTTACGTAGTATTCCTGGGGGTCTATACAAAAAAGAGTAAATTGAGTTTCCACGATAATATCTTAGTAGACCATAGAGCAATTTCACTCTAAAATGGTTGTTACCACCGAGAACTTGAATTTCTACCGTAATTTACGCTACATTAAAATAGAAAAACAACTCTGAAACTAGCAGAAAACGAGAATAGGCGATGAAGGATATCGCCGCTTTTACTCTTCCGGATATTTTGATTGTAAAAGTTGAATAAAAACTGTTATGGATATATAAAAGAATTATTGCACATATAAAGGCAAATTATATACATATTATAATTTATTATATAAATCAATCTAATATATTAATATTAAATAATATTAATTTTAAATATTAATAAACTAATCGAAAATATTGATTTTTTTTAATCATTTCACCCTAAGCAAGGCATTCCACTGCCACTATTGCGCTTGGGTCTACATAGGGGAAGGTAAATAGAAAGAGTGGTTAGATATAGGAAATGTCAGAAGTTGGGTGATAGATAGTTGGGTGGGTGGGAAGAGTGTTTGAAAGAATGGAAGCGAGTTAGTTTGTTAGGAGGTGTCTATTGACCTTACATTTAAACTCCTGGGGATTGTAGCCGTCGGGGAAGCAGTCATGTGGAAGTTAATTACACAGTCGGGAAGTGCGAGAAAAGAAACTCTTGGAGTAGAAGTTGCGGTTGCATTTTATCGGTTTCACTGTAAAAGGGTGGGATCTAGTTGCTAATCTAGTATCTCGTGCAAATTCGAACCTAGGGGGCACCAGTGATCTAAATTCATCGGAGCAGAAGCCGTGAAAGTATTTATAGAATAGACACAGGGAAGCCACGTCGCGCCGGTGAGAGAGAGACTGCAGGCGGTCTGCTAAGTCGGTATCGATCACATTACAGACCCTCCGCTGTACCTTGTCGAGAAGCCCGAGGAGAATATTTATATAAATTGATTAATATACTAATAGAGTAGACATTGTGAAAATAGGTGATATTCGGCTATCACTGGCACCAATAGAGACCAAATAAAAAAATCAACTACAGGGATCTCATTGAATAAATCTGCACTTTTAAAAAAATGATTAATTACTCACATTAAATGGTTTATTAGAAGTTATTTTACTGGTGTATATGAACGTTCCATAATATTTAGTTGTTAAATACAAGTTTATTTTCATTAAATTACTTTTACTTATAAATAAATAAACTATTTACTATTTCTATAATGCAATTACTAAAATTATCTATTAACAAAATAAACTTTTTTTCATCGAATGTTTGGCGGGCACTAAAAAGAATTAACAGTAAATATGGTCTATGATAAGTGTTCTAGACTTAAATAATGTTTCGTTTTTACAATATCAAATAAGTTACAATTATTACTCAGGATTTCATATAGTCCTATTCACTCAGTTAAGTCAGTTAAGTGTCATATGTGAAACACGCTTGGGCGATCATGTCTCTAAAGAAATATGACTGACTGGGCAGATGATTATCCCATAGTAGGCTGCCATTACTTTCTGCGGTAAACTGGTTGGGAACCAAGGCTATAGAACCCAATCTGTCCTGTTATTTAACCCATAACTGGAAGGAATAGACAGATTAATACCTTTCCTAAGGGTATTTGTGCGTAAGTGAATGCAATGAATTCAGCTGGAATTCGAACTTGGCTCGCCGATTTCTATTACTATATAAAATATTTAACTTACTTAATATCACTAAAACATAATTATTGATCTTTTCTCGTATTAAATGATGATTGTTTTCTTCGTGACAAGTAAGGTAATATGACTGAATGTTTTTCGGAACACTGCATAACTAATAAATTATCGGTACACAGATAAAATAGTAATATATACTTACGAGTGCATTACAAATTTGTATATGATTACTAGTGTATCATTTTTAATACCACTACTCACCAAATGAACGGCATCAAATCCACAGAAGGTGGATGGTTATTGAATTAGGTTGCTGATATGAATGTAAGAGGAAAATTAAAAAGTAAATATTATGAGGATATTTAAGATAAATAAAGATTTACCCTAGACTTGAAGAAGTAAAGATTGTCATACTCGAAGAGTATAGTGAATGTGACAATCTGTCTCCCAAATTAGCATTATTTATGAAGAATCTATCTGAGTAGAATATTCTTCTTATCAATAGGAAATGCAGGTTATTCAACTCCGAAGAGGTAGCAAGATGGTTCCTAGCTATACATGTTTGAACTAGTGAAATTTAAAAATATGAAGCCAGTCCTGACATTTGCCATAGAGGTAGCGGTAGGCTGGTGTGATTTTTCAGAAACCATTGGTATTTTGCTTATCCTCGGAAGGAAGGTAGATATTTAGTCGATCAAGTCTTTATGAACATGAAAGAGTAGATCAACAGTGATAGAATAATTTGAAGGAAGTAACGATGTCACACGTTTTATTTTATTTTGAATGTCATTACATCTGGCCTGGTGCGTGACGAATGGACTTCTTCCTTGCCTTGTCTGATCCATATCAAGGCAGATCTGGGCGCCGTCCACCTGGGGATTCAAACTTTAGTGAATTGGTCACAGTCGGCAAAACGCAATCTCTTTTAAGAATGCACCGCTGTTCGTGGAGAATAGGCTTCTGTGGGTCTTTTATGTGCCATTTAAGAAAACTGGTTTAGCTGCAGCTAAATGTTTTTCGAAAAAATCGACAGAAATGATGTTTGGGTCGGGTAGTTTTTCAGAGTGGATGTGCGTTGTGGTGCATTGGATATCGGCTCGGAACGAGAAATCGGGGAGTCGAACTCCAGCCGAATTCATTGCATTCAATTACGCGCAAATACCCTTGAAAAAGGTATTACCCGTCTCTTCCTTCCAGCTATAGGTTGAATAATAATAGGATGTTTTAATATTCCTATATTTTACTTATATTACTTAATTATCAGATTATAATAATTCTAATACATAGACATTTAGTATTTTAATAAATAATTTTTAATTCAAAGATTCTAACCATTAAGAAATTAATTAGAAATAAGTATTTATTCATAAAAAGTTTGCTTGAAACTTGTATATATTATTTTGCCAGAATTTTAAACAGAAATGCATTTCGTTTTATCATTCACCATATACTAACGTTACCGACATACAAACACACTTAATTAGGATAAGCTTTTGCAGAAAAACACGCAGATATTCCTCATAATACAATTAGGTATTATTTAAGCAATAACAGTTTATGTTATATCGTCGAAACACGCAAAGCAGTATTCCCTATAATTTATATTTTATACATTTTGAGAGTATTAATTTAATTAAAGAATTTCTCTCTATTCAAAAAGTGCCTGCGATCTGAAAAACTCAGTCAGTTAAATGCCATACATGATGCACTCTTGGGCGATCATGTCTCGAAAGAGACATGACTGACTGGGCAGAAGATTATCCCGCAGTAGGTTGCCATTGCTTTCTGCGGTAGACTGGTTGCTATCCAAGGCTATAGAACCCAATCTGTCCTATTATTTAACTTATAGCTAGAGGGGGAAGAGATATATTATATTACTCAGTTTTAATTATTGTAGGATCAGTTTATTATTTAATAACAGTAAAAACGATCCCCCACTTTATACCCATTGGAAGCCTTAATCATGTCTAACTTCTATATTCAATCAGTCAGTTAAGTGCCATACGTGATGCACACTTGGGCGATCATGTTTCGAAAGCGAGAAGGCAGAAGATTTTACCGCAGTAGGTTGCTATTACTTTCTCTAAAAGATCGGTTGCTAACCAAGGCTTCTTCTTCTACTATGTGTCTTGTCCCTTTAGGACGTAGGCGATCCAGGCCTCCACGACTCTCTATTCTTGGTGGCTCTGAGCACACTTTCTCCTGTAACACCACGCAACCCTCGTTCTGTCATCCATCTGCTCAGGCCCTTCAAATATGTTATCCATTGCTTTCCCCTGTCTCTTTTTTCTTCTATCTGGGCTGTTAGTATCAGGTTCACCAAGCACTTCTTCCTCATTGCATGTCCCAGGAACTTTAGTTGTCTCTTTCTGATGCTCAATATCAATTTCCTTTTTGTTTTCATTCTTTCCAAAACTTCATCATTGCTCATATGCTCGGTCCACGATATCCGCTGCATCCTTCTATGAAATCCCATTTCAGCTGCTTTAAGTTTTTCCTTCATTTTTGATGATATTTTCTAGCATTCACTGCTATATTGAGTAACTGACATCATATAGGAATCCAGTACTCTCTTCTTTGTATCTAGTGAAAGTTTCTTGTCTCTTAATACTTCACTCAGCTTCTGAAACGGATCATTCGCCATGCCAATTCGCCTTCGAATTTCTATGTCGCACTTTCCGTCTTCTGTTAGCACACTTCCTAGGTATTTAAATTTTGTATCTGCTTGATTTTAATGTTTCCCACTTGTACTTGGCATTTTTGGATGGTTAACCAAGGCTATATAACCCAAACTGCCCTGCTATTTAATCCATAGTTAGTACGAAAAAGACGACTTAATACCTTTCCCAAGAGTATTTGTGCGTAAAGGAATGCTACGAATTCAGCTGGAAATTGAACTTGGTTCTCCGTTTTTTCGTACCGAGTTGATATCCATTGCATCACAACGCGCATCCATTTGTGAATGTACACGTCTAAAATACCCACATAGTTTAGTGAACTAATCTCTATTGCCTATTAAGATATATTTGTGTCTCTTCATAATCCTCAGAGCTAGACTTTATACAGAAACTATTCTGAGCAGGTCTTAGTTACAGTTCGCAAGGAACAGATCAGGTCAAGTATAGAAATTAGCTACCATATATGAACTGGAACGATCCATTAATCAATTTAACGTTTTGGTGTTGACCAGAAGTGTTTCCTCTGCCTTTTACGTGATGTTATTTTCCAATCTACAATCTTTAAAAAGTCGCATAAATTATGAAAACAGTTGCTGGAGGCTTCATGCACAAACAGTAAGCAAACCACCATCGAAAGAATTACACCAAATTTGGGATCTAATTAAAAAGAAATTAACAAGGGATTTATCTCAGTATCTAACCAAATATGTATACGTGAATAATTGCTGTCAAATTTACTTCCATATAAGTTGAATATATTGACTGAAATCTGATAAAATGAATAAAATAAAGAACAGGTAGGAAAAAGTGTTTTAATCTAACATGTTTTGCTTTAAGAATCTTCTTCAGAGTTTTTTTTTAAAGATGAATGATTTAAAAATTATTTTTTATAAATCCAAAGAGACAGATAGAAGTATGATTTCATTGGTTAGATACATGTCACGTGTAATGTAGCAATGGACGAATACTTTTAAAAGTAGAGAAAATGCTTATTTTTGTTTATATGTGTGTGTCACTTTTAATAAAAGCAATAGATGTTTATTTTAAAGGGAAAATAACGCGAAAATAAAGCATGTGTCAAACGTATTTAAATTAATGACTAATTAAGTGTGTTTGTATGTCGGTAACGTTAGTATATGGTGAATGATAAAACGAAATGCATTTCTGTATAAAATTCTGGCAAAATAATATATACAAGTTTCAAGCAAACCTTTTTATGAATAAATACTTATTTCTAATTAATTTCTTAATGGTTAGAATCTTTGAATTAAAAATTATTTATTAAAATACTAAATGTCTATGTATTAGAATTATTATAATCTGATAATTAAGTAATATAAGTAATATATAGGAATATTAAAACATCCATTAAGGTATTATGTATTAATATTGTAATAGTTATATGAAGTATCATATTATACCATTACAATAGTACGATTAAACAATACAAATAACATACAATAATATATAATATCTAATAAATGTGAGGAAAATATGATAATATTCATAATAATAAATATATAATAATAAAAAAATAATAATAGGGAAAATATAAACAATAATAATAGAAAATAAAAGGGAGAAAACAAGTGTAATAGAATAATTATGAAGTAGAATAGAATGTTGTTCATATAGTAAAAAGAGTATTATGATGTTATGACTATATAGAAGTATCTTTAAATTATTTAATTATACATATTGGTAGATAGATTGTGGATTCATGGAGTATAGATTTGTAGAAAGATGCAGAAGTGAAATAATGTTTTAATATGATGTTTATAGTTGGTTGTAACGCTATTAATACGTTTTCAAAGTACTTCCACCTTAAAATGTCATATACTTTTTAAAGTAAACTAGTTTTAGAAAATTTTAAGATATGTCCTACGTTGTTTTGTTGTAACACAATAGGGTTGGAATGTTTGTTCAAAGGTAAGTCTCTTTTTATTCAGAGATTTGCATTGTTAGATTTTATGATGTTTCTCCTTTGTATACATTTTCGCACTGCTGACACTGTATTTTGCAAATTGGTGTTTGGTGGCTTTTTCAGTCTGATAATTTCACTAGTTGGTGAGTGGGATACCTAATGTATTTGTGAGTTAATATAAAAGCGTATTGGAAGGTAGTATTATAAAATTTGCGTACATTTTTTGGGTAGATATTAGATTTTTTCATGGATTTGTGATTTTATAAAGAGGTTTTTGACGTCGAGGATCAAATGTTATGTCTAGTGGAGAAGCTTAAATGTTTGTGTAATAAATGTGTGCGTTGTGGAGCAGTGGATATCGACTCGGAATGACAAATCGGTGAGCTGAGTTCGAATTCCAGTTGAATTCCTTGCATTCAGTTACGCACAAACATCCTTGGGAAATGTATTAATCAGTCTCTTCCCTCCAGTTATGGTTAAATAATAGGACATATTGGGTTCTATAGCCTGCTGCTATTAAGGAGACTTACATTTCTAAAATTCTAAAAGAAGCTAAAACATCTATGTCCTTAAATGAAGCATGTTCATTATGTTTATACGAGAAACTATTTAGTATTAAATCATTTAAGAATAAAAATGTATTAAATAAACGCAATGAGATAAATATCATATGTAGATATTGCAAATTGTTCACATTAGAAAATGTGTAAAATCTAAATGAAAAGTGCTTAAGGAAAATAATTACTGACGAACTATTAAAATAAATTGAAACATAAAATTATTTATTTGAAAAAGAAAAAGAAGAATTTTTCTTTTTATAAAAAAATCTTTACAACAAATAAATAGATAGACCAAAAATGATAAGAAATGGAAAAATACAGCCTTGGTACTAAATGAGAATATCACATAAAAGGCAAGAAAAAACTAAAGGAAAAAGAGAGGAAAAAAGGGAAAATGATAAGATAAGGTTAAATGCAGGATAAAATCTTGACCGTTAAGAAGGGAAAGAAAGAAGGGAAAGAAAGAAGGAAAAGAAAGAAGGGAAAGAAAGAAGGAAAAGAAAGAAGGGAAAGAAAGAAGGGAAAGAAAGAAGGAAAAGAAAGAAGGAAAAGAAAGAAGGGAAAGAAAGAAGGAAAAGAAAGAAGGGAAAGAAAGAAGGGAAAAGAGTAGGATGAAGGAGAATAAAAGAAAAAAGAGAAAAAGATGGTTAGTATGCATTCTTTGGTGCCAAATCCCAAAATGAATTTTCGCTCTGATTTATCAAAAGAAACACGCATGTAAATTTTATATCTTGCCACATGCATACACAGCAAAGCAAAATTTTTTGTTATTTAAATGTCAACCATCTTCACAATCAACATCAAATATTGCCTGATGATGAGAATCTATCTCGAAACATAGAAATTTCCGTGTCGCAATATACAATATATAGTCTACGGCTATATCGTGTTGAATGCACCGGTTCCCGTCCGATCACCGAAGTTAAGCAACATCGAGCCTGGTCAGTACTTAAATGGGTGACCATTTGGGAGTACCAGGTGCTGTAAACGTAAGGACCAAGAATGGTCCACCGGTCCTCCAGGTCTGAGGGTTGGGTGCAGCGCTAATCACCCTGCCCCGTAAAAAACAGTTTGTTGCAGAAACACCAACAAAACGTTGCTGCCCTATGCACCATCGGGTGTGATTGATGAATGATGATGAATGTACAATTAATTCATAACTATATAATTATATTGAGCTCTATAATATTTATTATTTAATATTTACTGTTCATAATAAATACCGGGTCATTTAAAATAGTAAAATCTTGAGTCTTCTTCACCTGGAATATATATATATATATATATATATATATATACATATATATATATATATCCACACACTGTAGGATTAGCCCAGTACAAGGCTAACGATTGACTCAAGATTTTAACAGATTAAGATTGCAGTGATCGGGGAAAATATCCTCTCGGTGTCTCTTCCATAGGGCAATGGTAGGTGGGGAGAAGCTGTTTGTGTAGAATTTACAGGAGTTTGGGTGATTTGCTACGATATAAGTGGCGGGTAATAGCTGTGAAGATCAAACTTCATGGAACAAGAGATGTAGTTTGTCCGACTGTTTTCCATGGTAGTAGCGAAAGAATAGTGAGAGACTCGCCACATTAGACCAGTGAGAGAGAGAGGTTGGAGTGCAAGAATATTTTTTCTTTTGCAAGTACTCGGAAACGCTTTGAACTCTGTCAAGAGAGAAAATTGACGTCCAGGCAGCTACTACCCAATCATGTCAACAATACTCTATTTTCGTTCTAACCTTGCTCTTATAAACGTAGACGAAAGCATGAAATTCCAGGTACTTACTTGAGTGAGAGCCAATCAGTTAACCTGCATCTTTAGCAATGGATCGTATATAGGAATTCTGATTGAGTTCGAGCATGAGTTTGAGGCCCACTATCCTCTCAAGGGAACCTCTGTTCGACATCTTTTCACTCTTTTCTTTTCTTTTTTTTATTGGAGTAGATAGACTAAACTATCGCCCGGTTCACACTCCACTCACGTCTATTGAACAGGTGAAGAGGCTCATCCCTTGTTCCCTGTTTAGGATGTGGTTTCCGGCTTTCTCTTTTCCAATCTTTTCACTTCAGTGGCGTTACCGCCTTGCTTGGGGTGATATGATTAAAAAGGTTGACTGGCCTTTTAGCCTTTTCTTTTATAATAGTGGTACCAAAGATATTATAATACCAGAAATACGGTCAGTCATTGAAAATTCGAAAGTAAATGATGTTTGCAAGATATCATACGCAGAATATTAATAGGATTATTACAAATATATCATTTTTCACTTAGGTGATTCATGCTACTACAGTCAGCAACTCAAGGCCGGATTTTCTAGATGAACCCCTTTGTAATTTTTAGGTTAACGCGTCAGAAGTTTCTAAAAGCAGTTTCTGAAACTTTCTGAAGAATGGATTGAATAATTACAAGATACTTCTCTCTCTTTCTCTCTCTATGTATATATATATCCATATCCATATCTATCTATCTATCTATCTATCTATCTATCTATCTATCTATCTATTACGCTCTCACACCCTGATTGAGCACTCTGGAAGAATGGCAGACTTTGCAAAACAGTAGCTACTCTGGCATCTACGCATCGTTCATTCTGCAATGAATTAGAACACTCTCAGTTATTGGGCGTGTATAATGATAATATACACGCTAAAAAGGCTGCCTCCTTCTACCGAGCACCCATAACACAGAGGTAGAATCTCCGACTGACGTCAATTCGGTCGGTTTTCAATCCTGGGTAAAAAGCAATTGGCTGTCTAACCGTACTGATGAGCTGTGACACAGCGAAACGTATCTGTCTGCGGATATATATATATATATATATATATATATATATATATATATATATATATATATATATTGAAACAATGATATAGAATATATCTTAAAGGAATGAAAGTAAGGAATCAACTATTTAAAATGAAAATAAAAATATTTATAAATAGAGAAGAGAAATATTAAAGCTCATCTTTTGAAAATAAGTTAAAGAAATCAAGAAAATATATCTTCTGTTTTGAGACAATTCTAATGATGTCATAAGAATACGAATGTCCGACATTTATTTTTTTAAGATTAAGAAAATGTAAAAAAATAGTATAAGTACAATACGAGCAAAGGAAATACGACACTGAAAAGATCCACAAGTCCGCGTAGATTATTCAAGGCCTTATATTTATTTGTTATTTGTCCAAAAGACGGTCGCCTGCTGTTTCATTGAAACAACTTGCCTTTTTTCAGATTTCTTCTTTCTTTGCCATTAAGTAAATGCACGCAAATTATTTTTTTTTTTTGGTATGTATTTCGAAAGCCGAGTGAAAAGAGATTAACCTTATTGTATCTCTTCCTTTTTGTTGGTTAGGGCATGGAGGATTTTACAAATGCTAGACTGATCATCACTGAATTCGATTTAAAAATGTTATCTGATATGAGACAAAACAATGATTTTAGTGATGTCTTCTCTAAACTTATTTATAAACGGAACATTGTCTGTGTGTCTGTGTGTGTGTGTGTGTGTGTGTGTGTGTGTGTGTGTGTGTGTGTGTGTGTGTCCGTTACCTATAGACTCCGAAACGGCAGAACCGATTTTCTTGAAAATTTACACAGTTGTACTATAAGCGTCTGCGAGTGTTCTTAGCTGGGTTTTGTGTCGAGGTAAATATTGAAAATCGATATTCGAAAATATCGGATTATAGAAGGAGTGGTCCGATTTTAATCAAATTTGATACACTCATAGACAAAGACATAAGAAACGATATTCAGAAGTTTCAAGATTGCAGTTCTTACAATAGTGCAGAAAATTGATAATATATATATATATATATAAGGCAAGATGTTTGTGTGTATGTCTGTTTATCTGTCTGTGTATCCTTTATACAAATCCACAATTTTTATCCGATTCTCACTAAATTTCACACAAATATTCTTTAGGCTGAGTCTGAGCTCCAGGACCATGGATTAGTTTTAAAGCTTTTATTACACCGGAGCAACGCCGGGATATACTGCAAGTGTTATCATAAAATAACAGTCCTCGGTTAATGTCTAAAGATCATATCTTTATCGTTAGATATCAAATTAAACGTGGCTTCTCGCGGTAATCATAAGCATATATCGGAAATATATGTTATAAAATTACATTTTTTTTCAATTGGATATTTTGAATACTCAGTGAATTAACTGCCATACGTGATACACGCTTTGGGCGATCATTTCTCGATAGAGACGTGACTGACTGGGCAAAAGATTATCCCGCAGTAGGTGACCATTACGTTCTGCGGTAGACTGGTTTCCAGCCAAAGCTATAGAACCCAAAGTGTCTTGTTGTTTAACCCATAACTGGAGGAAAGTGACTGAGTAATACCTTTCCCGTGGATATTTGCGCGTAGGTGAAGGCAAGGAATTTAACTAGAAATCGAACTCGGCTCCCCGATTTCTTGTTCCGAGTCGAAATCCACCGCACCACAACGCGCATTTGAATACTACTCTTGTTGAAAATGATCACAAACGACAGTATTTGTCTAAAATCTGGGTTGAGATAGTATTACCTTATTTACATTGTTCAAACTGTTATCTTCATCTTTATTTCCATGTTTACGAAGTTTCGACCGTTCTACGCTCCAGCCATTGTCAGGTGCTAAGAATTTTTAATCGAACTCGCTGGT
>JBBBDQ010001092.1:8192500-8235000 GCA_037127315.1 Ascarosepion bandense
CTTCTCCACTATATGGGCTTTACTGTAAATATAGTCTTCCACATCGAATTACCAAATTTAAAGGAGTGAATACCGCTCTGTCATTTTTGTTGTTGTTTTTTCTAGTTAAACTTCGCCTCAACATTCAGACCGACAAACAAGTATTTAAAAAGCTTAGCATTGTCTAGCACAGCGCTTTTGACACTGGCGAGACACCTTTTAAAAATAATATGTTTGGCGACACATTACTTAAGTTCAGTTAGTCAAGCCAAATATATAATTCAGTAGGTATATTAAAAAAAAATTATTCAAGGATAAAATTTACTTTGTAATTAAAGACAGATCGGATAATTAATTGTAATAAATTGTTGCAATAGACCATTTGGAAAAGCACTGGCCTCGTACGAAACTACAAGAACAGAGCATACAGTGTTATAACAAAAGTGGTAGGCTATTTTGTTATTTGAGAAAACGATATATTTAAAGAGCTTTAATCAGAAAACCATGCGTAATACATGCATGTCCAAATTCTAACCACATTTCCCATTTCTTCTACTATCACAATGTGGGATATTTAATAATAACATTCATATAAAAGTGAACAAAAAACAAATGAGAAACTAAATGAAATTGTTTAGACTATATAACCAAAAAAATATATTTGCAAAAAAAAAAAAAGAAAGAAATGAATTTAAAATTTAAAATTTCAGGGTACCCTTTCCGTCATCTGCACATGTAGTACTATTATCATAAAAACATAACAACCCCGATGAAATCTTAAATTTTGATTTCCTGGTATCGATATCAAATAAGTTTTTTCGTCGTAAACTGAATTTTGAAGGCTAAATAAGTCCTCTGAATAAATGGTATCATGGCTGAGACTAAGAACTACAATTATACCTAGCTAAACACAAAGCTAAAACTAAAATAAAAGGGCTTAAAAAAATACCGACATGAAGGTAGATAAACAGACACACACACACACAAACATTTTGCCTTTTATATATATATATATATATTATCGATTTTCTGCACTATTGTAAGAACTGCAACCTTGAAACTTCTGAATATCGTTTTTTATGTCTTTGTCAATGAGTGTATCAAATTTGATTAAAATCGGACCACACCTATAACCCGATATTTTGATTATCGATTTTTGATATTTATCGGGGGTACCTCGACACAAAACCTAGCTAAGAACACTCACAGACGCTTATAGTACAACTGTGTACATTTTCAAGAAAATCGGTTCAGCCGTTTCGGAGTCTATAGGTAATGGACACACACACAGACTCACACACACATATACACACAAAGTTCCATTTATAAATAAGTTTAAATAGATGTGTGTGTGTGCGCGTGCGCTCGTGTGTGTGTGCAGTTATCATTCTTGTTGCTTACAGAGATACTCTTTTCAACACGCGTATATATGTTAAAATCTACTCGTTAAAATGAAATAAAATTAAATTAAAAATAAAATAAGTTTTATTAAATGTGAATAAAAATAAACATAAAGGAGCAAAAAGCATTTCTAATTTTTTTAAAGTAATTTTAAATAAATTGAAAAAAGTAGGATAATATTTTATTTAATTTGATATTTTCCAAAAAGTACTTGAAAATGTGATACGTTAAATTATTCATATTTGAATAATAATTTAAAATCCCTCATGTATTTTGATAAGCGACAAATAAAAATAGAAGTATTAACAAATATGAAAATCTAAAAACAGATGGAAAGAAAATCTAGTTGAGAAATCATTTACTATACTTTCGAAAGGTAACTGATGATTCTCTCAGAAATTAGTATATCTAAATCAATACAATTATTAATCAATAAAACTCAAAATTAATCATCAGAACAATTTATGGAAAAACAACATCAAACCAAACCAATACCAAAAGAACAAAGTGGAAATAAGAGGAACGAAAAAACGAGCAAGTTGTTAGTCAGTCAGTCAAGTACCATACGTGATACACGCTTGGGCGATCATGTCTCGAAAGAGACATGACTGACTGGGCAGAAGATTATCCCGCAGTAGGTTGCCATTGCTTTCTGCGGTAGACTGGTTGCCAGCCAAGGCTATAGAACCCAATCTGTCCTGTTATTTAACCCATACCTGGAAGGAATAGACGGATTAATACCTTTCCCAATGGTATTTGCGTGTCAATGAATGCAATTAATTCTACTGGAATTCGAACTCGGCTCCCCAATTTCTCGTTCTGAGCCTATATCCACTGCACCACAACGCACATCAATCATAATGGATGAAATATTATCTAAATGAAGGCAGATTAAAATCAACTCATTAACTAAGAAATAAATGTCCTAGACTTAACATTAAAACACTGCACACACCAAAAGATTATATATTATTTCGCTCTTCAATTTATTCTACATATAACATGTGATATCACTGGGGATACCCTGCTCTGATCAGGCGCCAATCAAGGGAGGTAACACTGTTTTGGTGGCTAAGGCGGTAGTGTCACCTGTGGCGCCACCAGCAGCTTTTACCACCGGACAAGGTATTGTTTTCTGTGTAGAATTGTCCGTTTCTTGTTATTTTTTTACAACTGCAAGTCAGAATTTCAGCGTTGTGTTTAAAGCGTTTTGTTTTTATTAACTAATATACAACATGCGCGTAGCGACCGTTATCAATGACGTATAATGGAAGGCAAACAGATGTGTTTCACGTCGAAAGTAGCATTGTGTTGAGAGCATAGATTCAATTAATTTTGTTTATTTGGAATTTTGACCAGATCTAACCCGATGCTTGTTGAACCGTGGTCTGGAGACAATAGGAAGCGCACTTCATGGTCCGTTCAGTGATGCCCACCATCAAAATGAACGAATAAATGATGAAACATTGCAGTAAGAAAACAATAAACAAAATGAATCGAAAAGAATATCTGAAAATCGTCAAGATTACTAAGTTACTCGAACAATCTTATGATGTGTAAAAAGTACCGGGTCTATAATAAACAGAGTACTCGGATCAGCAGCAAATATATTTGCTCTGAGAATGAAAAAAAATATTGGGTATCTCTCTGCTTACAACGTTAGCATTATTCGTATCGTCTCAGATACTAGATCTTTGTTACATTTTTTGTAAGATAAAAGAAGCGTTCCTAGTGATCGGATAATTATGAGTATGACAGTCACTGTTAATTTCACCCCCAGGAGCAATGAATGGCTACAGGAACTACCACAATATCGGTCTAGCATCACAATATATAATGAAACCTACAGATGACAGTGAGGCTGGTGAAATAAAGCTTAGATAATTCACATAAAATATAATTTCAACAAGAGTTAGTTACCGGAGATAAGATAATATATTCTCCGAGAACCCACGGGATTTACAATGAAAGGAGACAAAATATAGGAGAAAAAAACATCAGACATTCAACATGGGCAAATATCTTTCAATGTTCTCATTCAATCTGACAGAAGGGTGACAGTGGATGACATTGCAAGGACTTTGAGCCTATCTGTTGGGACAACACACAAATTTGTCCATTATAATTTTGCCTACTCGAAGGTCAGCTGCCGGTGGGTGCCAAAGATGCTTACTGTAGAGCACAAACAGAAAAGGGTCGAGTTGTTTCTCATCTCCCTTACAGCCAAGACCTTGCCCTTCAAAATTACACCTGTTTGGTCCTTTGAAAGCGTTCACGAGAGGCATGAAATTTGAAAGTGACGATGAAGTCAAAAGTGCTGTGAGCGATTCGCTGAGACATCAGTCCAAAGATTTTTACGCTGAGGGAATACGGAAGCTTTTGCACAGATGGGAAAAGTGTGTGACACGGTTGGGAGACTATGTTGAAAAAAAAAAAGTAAGCTTCTATTTCTGTTAAAAGTCCTTATAGCGAAAAATTCACCTTATTTATTGAATGAACCTCGTATTTCACGTTGGAGAATAGATTGCAGTCAGGAAAATGGGGAAGGCGATCAATCAGTTAAAAATCACACACAGCAGCCATTCAAATCAAAAATAGGTGTGCTGTTGCACGGTTCTGATGAAACAACACCACATTCATCAGTTTTCCTGGGTATTTTGTCTTGATTTTCGTAACTGCCTCTGCAAGCTGTCTAAGTGCTTTCCATTGATGGCGGTCCCTTTTAAAGACAGTCAATAATAGGAATAGCTTTTGCATCCCAAAAAGCTGAGGTATCACCTTACCTATATATGAAGCAAACTTAGTCGTCTGTGGAGCAGGTGGAGAAGAGTTTTTACACTGTATGTCTTGTTTCT
This sequence comes from Ascarosepion bandense, assembly GCA_037127315.1. Taxonomy (NCBI): domain Eukaryota; kingdom Metazoa; phylum Mollusca; class Cephalopoda; order Sepiida; family Sepiidae; genus Ascarosepion; species Ascarosepion bandense. Next base: position 8,196,736 of record JBBBDQ010001092.1, read on the forward strand.
TTGTCTCTGACTCAAAGTGATGATTTCAAAACTCATCCAGATTTCTAACACTTTCAAGAAAATCAGATATCTTAAACAATATCTGAATTTCCTGTGATGTGATCAGCTTGGTACGCTATCAGAAGACGTGGCACCCACTGAGTAATAGCTTTCGTCATGACAACTTTATCAAAGTTCTCAGATCTTTCCGGAGATATACTAACATTGAATATTTGATGATATAGCTAAATCACCAGTTACTCATCACTATGTAGAGAACAATGTTTTTTTTTTCGATGGTGATAGCGACAGGGTATCCCGAACTTGGGTTATTTTAAAATTCTCCCACTAAATTAAGCTCTCTACTTTTACACAGGATGTGCGTTGTGGTCCAGTGGATACCGGCTCGAAACGTGAAATCGGGGAGCCGAGTTCGAATTCTAGTTGAATTCATTGCTTTTATTTACGCGCAAATACCCTTGGGAAAGGTATTAATCCGTCTCTTCCTTCCAGTTATGGGTTAAATAACAGGACAGATTGGGTTCTATAGCCTTGGTCGGCAACTAGTCTACCGCAGAAAGCAATGGCAACCTACTGCGGGATAATCTTCTGCCCAGTCAGTCATGTCGCTTTCGAGACATGATCGCCCAAACGTGTATCACGTATGGCACTTAACTGACTGACTTTTACACAGCCGATAATGCTGGAACGTTATCTCTAATGTAGTAACCATAGAAACATGAATGTCCTTAATGAAAGATGTCATAAATGAGCTGTAACTTTGACATGTTATTATCATTTATTTCGGAATGTTCCCAAGTACTTTCAATCTCCATCCGAGATAATCTTCAGTGGTGTGAGTTGTGGTCATAAAAAAATAACCTCAAAACTGTGTTCCTAAAAATTACTGTAAATTCTTTTTCTACTGTAAATTTTTTTCTTCTGAAAAATCTTAGGAACATTGAGAAATGAATGATAATAACGTCTGTCAACGCTACAGCTCCTTTCTGACATTTTTAAATTGCGAAAAATTATCCGTCAGAATAATTTTATTAAAATCAAGCAGACACAATGTTTAAAGAAAATACATGATGACATCGTGATACCAAATTTCGTCAATTTTCATTAGATATCGCTACTGGTTACATCTGAAATCTCTTTTTCAACAGTCAGATGCCAGTTTACGAAGAAAAAAAACGCAATGTGGTTTTTAATAAGAATTGAAATTAATGCATGCAATATTTAAAAGCTCTTGCGTCACTGATGAACATTTCCAACCTGCATCGTATATTATTTTAAATCATAACAACCCAAACAAGACGAAAATGTCATTAAGATGTAAAGGGTGACTAAGATTGAAATGGAATGAGAAGACTTTTATGAGAATAAACAGAATCGGTAAGACAGAATATAGAGATTGAATTTGCATTTTTATCTTTGAAGTTTGTAGATGGCAGGGAAGCAAGAAACAGCACAATAGTTCCACAGGCAAGAAAAATATTAGAATAGAATTTACTGTTATATCTAGCTATTTCAACGGTAAAAAGATGAGTTTTTGTTGATGATCTAGTCACTCAGTCGGTTAAGTGCCATACGTCATACACGCTTGGGCAGTCGTGTCTCGAAAGAGACATGACTGACTGGGCAGATGATTATCCCGCAGTAGGTAGCCATTATTTTCTGCAGTAGATTGGTTATAGAACCCAATCTATCCTGTTATTTGTCTCATAGCTCGAGGGGAAAGTGGTGTATTATATTATTAAGTAATAATTAGAGGGGATCAGTTTATTACTTCATGACAATAGAAAACAGAACCCCCATTGTATGCCCAGTAGAAGCCTTAATCATGTTTTCAACTATTATATTCATTCAGTCAGTTAAGTGGCATACGTGATACACGCTCGGGCGGACATGGCTCGAAAGAGACATGAATGACTGAGCAGAAGATTATCCCGCAGTAGTTTGCCATTAATTTCTGCACTAGACTGGTTACCAGCCAAGGCTATAGAACCCAATATGTCCTGTTAGTTAATTCATAGCTGGAGGGAAGAGACGGATTAATACCTTTCCCAAAGTTTTTTGCGCGTAAATGAATGCAACGAATACAACTGGAATTCGAACTCGGCTCCCCGATTTCTCATTCCACTGCACCACAACGCACATCCAATTTAATCTAGTATTACGCTTAAATCTAAGTGGCCAAGTTTACAAGGATGATGGTTCATTCAAGCTATTCTTATGAAAAATATAGTCTTGTCAGGAAAGTTTATGCCGATTTTTAGTCATTCATTGCAACACATTATAACGTGTCAAATATATCGACAGATATATTATGCTTACATTTCCCATTAGAATACACTTCAAAATATATCTTGAGAAAATAAAATTTTAAATTACGTAATTTGTGTCTATTTTGTGTCCCTATGAACATGGAAGATTATAAGTTGCATTGATACTTTTTATTACCGCAAAGGCAAAAACATAAGCAAGAAAAAAGATGTGTGCTATGTACAGTGAAGGTGCTATAGCTGAGAAAACTATACAGAAGTTGATCGTTACGTTTTGAGTTGGAGATTTTAGCCTTATTGAAGAAGAATGCTCAGGAGACCTCCCACTAAATATAACGACAAAATCAATATGATGATTAAGATTAACTCCCATTACCCAACACGGCTATTAACAGAAACACTAAACTTCTCAGAATCCACTATCTATAAACATTATTGACGCTTTGGTTCTTCAATCATTATGATGTTTCGGTCCTATATGATCTGATTGAAAAGAATCGTTTAGATCGATTTTCTCTCTGTGATTTACTGCACAGGCACAATGAAAATTCGCCTATTTTTAAAGTAATTTGTAACGGGTTATAAGAAATGGATCGTTTACAACATTGTTCAGCGAAAATAATCCAGGGATAAGCGACATGTGCCAACTTTAGGCCCCACAAAAGCAGATCTACATTTTAAGAAAATCATGCTGCGCATCAGGTGATATTGGAAAGGAATCCTCTATTATTGTAAAATATTTTTTATTTGTACTACTCTCAATATATCAAAATATACATACCTCAATAATAAATGTGTTTCTGTCTGGAAAAGCATTAATTACCCAGGTTTTATTCTGTACAAATATAACTAAATAAGAGTTAAAAACCAGACAACAATAAAATTGTAACGTTTTCGTAATTAGCTTCGGATGGTCAAATTACGCAACTGGTGGACTTAATTTTTAATGATGTCACGAGATTTATAGCTTTCTGAATTTAAAACCAAGTAGTTACATAACTAAGCGATTGTTTTGTTGCACTATAAAAATACCATTAAACGTATTTAATTCTGGATTGTATGCACACAAACAGCACACAAGGAAACACGCACTTACACACACAGATATTTATATATCAGCATACGGTGTATATATCGAAGAATCAAAAGGAGTATCATGTATATACAATGGTAGAATAACTCTCTAAGAGAGCTCTAAATATATATGTATATAAATACATATAGAGCAAATATGAGAAAAATTAAGGCCGACACGTTATTTTATGGTCAATCGGAAGTGTAGGCCTGTTTCAGACGAACCATCATCAGCTTCCGTCTTTATTGTACAAAGGATTCGTGAAAAATACTTTGTACAATAAAGATGGATGCTGATGATGTTTCATCTGAAATAGGCCTGTACATCCGATTTTAATGTGTCTGCCTTAATTTTTAATATTTATATATAATCATACACAGACACACACACACACGCACAAACTCACACACACACACACACACACACACACACACACATATATATATATATATATATATATATATATATTGTGTATTTGGTCAACAATCTCCCTTTTATACAGGTTTCATTGAAAATGTCAGACAAGGTTTTATCATTAAGTTTTAAATAATTTTTCATGTGTTCGGATAATTTTTTTTCTTTTCGGAACTCAGATTATATAAGAATTGTCCAAAGCTTTTGTACTTTCGAGCGCTTTCGGAAGGCATTAGACCTTAAAAAGAGAAACCCTACACTTAAGAACATCATTTATGGACACGGTAACAATGTGCTTACTGTGTTCGGAACTTAACAAGACTCTACATTTCTATTATATATGAAAAACCTAATGATAATATCTTGTCTGTCATTTACAATGAAACCTGTACACACACACACACACACACACACACACACACACACACACACACACACACACACACACACACACACACGTGTGTGTGTGTGAGTATATACGATAATAAACTAAAGAAATCTGCAACTTAGGCAAAAAAAAAATTGTCCTACTAAATATTTCCGCTATAGCATCCGTGGTCATTTAGGACTGTAACGCAATTTGTTGTTTTCACGCGTCTGCAGTACAAATTGGAACAAAAAGACTGAAACGAATCATTGTATTGAAAATAAAAAATGCAGACAATATAACATAATTAAGCTCATCCTAGATGAAAATCCACCGTCGAATTTTCTCATGTTAAATGATCAAACCCAGTTTAGATGAAGTCTGCTGACTTTTATCCCAGTTTAAACAAAGTCCTCAAACATTAAAAAAAATTTTCAGTCTCCTCGTAGGAAGAATCATTTGGAAACGAGAAGGAAAATATTCGAATTGTCACAAAGAATGATTCAAAGTAAAATTGCTAAGGATCTATAAATATGATGTCATACTACCTAAGTCACCTACAAGAGCGTTGAGAGCATTTTAGATAGTCTAGTACACCTTTAGAATGATAAAATTATTTTGGGAGATTATCAATATTCAACACTGGTGTAACACGTTTTCTAATGGCTATAATATTAGTCTTGCTTAAGCACTCACTGTGACGCTTGCAAGAAATACTCTGAATACTGACTTCATCGATATTTATTGCATACATACCGACAAATGGGGTATAAGGCCAAACATTAGGGATTGGGAAGACTAATATTCATATGACTTATACTTAGTTATTCACAATTACTGACCAAAACATACCACAATAATTCTTGAAACAAAACAGTATAATCTTATTACAGCCACCATAACACTTCAGAGATTATAACAAACTGCGTTGAGCAGGGATGGAAATACTTTTGAAATTTTTTAGACATAATTAATATTTACAATGTAAACAAGACGTATTTAGAAAAACAAACATCAAAGTAGAAACAGTGTTATTAATACTCTAACAATCCTTAAATATGGCAGAAACAACAGTAAACTGGGCGAAATTAATTAAGGACTTTAGAAAATTCTAGCAATCATTCGACCAAACACGCACTCGAACACACACTTATCCAAATACAATAACAAAAATACGAAGACACACTTGAAAAACAAAAGGCGTCTCGGATCCACCAAAGAACTTATAGCTGTGGTTATCTAACGGAGAGTGAAGGGGAAATTGATCTAAAGAAAGTGGAAACAAAAAGTTAAAAAAAAACATGCATTTCATAGTTAACTTTGCCAAAAAAAAAAAAAAAAAGAGAAAGCTAAAAGAAAACAAACGTAAACTTAATTTTAGTGGGGTTGCTAAAGTTCTCTCCAGAAATTCCTAATATTTTAATGCCTAACCAGCATCAAAATGTCACTCGAAGTCAGCTTATTTTGTTTGACACAGACACGTATAACTGCTGTTGGGTTATCCCTTTTCATAAAGATGGACTTGTCCAGAGTATACTTATAATACTGCTACATAATCGAGACGGGAGGATGCACCGTTTTCTAGCGTAATTCCATTGACACTGTCAGCTCTCTGGACGGAGAGGATTAACCCAGTCATAGCTCCGCCGAAGGGTAGAGTCACAAATGGGTAAAATTAGACACATATATTTGGATGGGATATACGGTCCGGAAAATCCGCGTAAAAAAGTCCCTATGCCAGATTTTGCTCTAGTGGAAGAGCAAATAAATATAGAATACTGCGTTTTCACAGAGAGTTAACCGGAGAATACTAGATTCCAGAGAGAGATTAGCAGCCAGTACATAGTAGTTCCTAGTAGATCTGTGCCCTACGCATCGAGAAGATTATTACGCAGTACCCGTCAGTTTCCGACGCGGACATACTCAATATTACTGCGGCTTCACTCCCAGAGCCTTGTACATATACATGTTACTAACCCGCATTCCTGTACTACTAATCTTCTTTCAAGTTTGTATCGCTACGTTAATACACATATTTTCTATCTTAATTTCTGGTCGTTGTTCCTTTATTTGTGCCGGTCCCATTCCCAGGATCCACAACAATAACTCACCCATCTTTTGTAATTTTTTTTTTTTTTTTTTTTTTGGAGGGAGTCCTTTTCATTACGCCCTAATCTTGGCAATAAGCTGATGCATAAAGAGCAAGACTAGTTGATAAAATTCTCGTTTCCATAGAATTCTTTTTGTCGTCTCGTCCGTACAACGACAAGCATAACGTCTACTAAGCAAAAGAACACATAGTGCTCAGCCTTAGTTAAAAGTGGTGTGATATTATTACAAACAGAACAGGCCTAGAGAACAAAAAAACTTCCCGCGCAGTATGCGAACAATGGTATCTTCAATAATCTTGTACGATTGGCTTATGACCCTGCAGTAGAAGAAGCGTGGCCGAGGGAACGCAATTTGGAGATATTTCTAATTCTGCCGGGTAACAAGTGAGGGATGGCTCATCGTTAGTGAGGCATTTTAATTCGGACGCCCAAGGCCATCTAAAACTAGCTTCCGTCAATTCCGGTGTAGTAAGAGTAGCATAGGATGCTGGAAATCATGCTCACTAAATAATAATACGTTCAATTCCCAGTAGCCTTATTCTAAGTTTATACTAACCAAGGCGAGCCTATTATCCTGGAAAATATCGAATGGAAACTTGGACAACATAGGAGTCCGACGCAGACTCCCTTATCTAGGTCTCGGTCGATCCTCCGAAAATAACCAGGCCTCTCCATAAAGTCCTGGCTCACATAAACCCCAATGAGACGAATGGTCTGAAACTTTATGATAATATTTAGCATGCAATACCTTCCCGCCTGATCTGCAAGAAAAGAGCAAACGCTGCTTTTACAAACTTGCTCACCAGCCAGAAAACAGCCACTTGATATTTTATAAAAAGAAGCTGAATAGAAAACAAACTTCTTAAAATATCTTCATAGTCGAGAATTAAAATATAGGTCATGCGAACAACATAATTTTACATGTGACGTTGAAGCTCGCGAGCTGAGACTCCGAATTCAGGCCCCGGGTATTCAAACTTGCTAACTAGAGATCCATTATCAGTAAGACTGAAGTTAGAAATTTGGCTTGAATATTGTCGGGTAATGACAAAAACAGTCCATTGACCCTTCGCTCATAGCATACTTGATCGTACCGTCGTGAGATTAAACGATAATGTCCCAGGGATAAGTAAGTATTAAAACTTTATAGAGGGAGGGGTTAACTAAAACGTGGACCCTCCTTGAACGCAAGTTTTTCAGTTTGTTGGTTTCATCGTTTTTTATTATTGTAATTGGGGATGAAAATTTGTATGATTTGATGGCCTCCACGATCATACCCAATTTCTACCGTGCCCTCGACCCACTTGAGATGATCGTGAGAACACATTTTCTCTCGGGAAAGTTTGATGGGAAATCTCGATGTATTTTTTAATAGACAGTAGTCAGTTTTTCATTGTATTTCCATAATTTTTGGTTCTATCAACCTGGGCCGAGGAAGTACAGCAGAGGGCCTCCCCTAAATTATAAGGAAGGATGCTGTTTTTTTTTCCTTTTGTCTTTAGACTCTACAGAAGGGAGTCTTGTCTTTTTTGAGGGTTAGGGCATTTCAGGGTGTTTTGGGGAAGAAAGACTGAAATTAGGACATGAGGCTCAAAATGAAATTTTTTCTGAAGAGCCTGTGATCTCTACTGTGCGAAATATGTTTGTTTTTTTTTGTTTTTTACAAGAAGATGACTGCGCGAATAAAGATTTTGTGACGATTTCACAGCAGTGGAGGATGAATGAATTTTGGGATGTGGGTTGGCTTTTTTGTTTGTGAAATATTTTTATTAGCTTCTAATTGAGTTTAGACAAGCTTTATTTTATCCGTCTTTTCATATCCAGTTTTGTGCTTCTTTTGTAATTCATGAAATAGAATGTTTTTTTCCCATGCCCACCAATTTCTGGCCAAAAAGTTAAAAAAAAATTTTTTTTTTCAACTCACTGGCAGAAACAATGTGTGTTTTGGGATGGAATCAGATGTCTTGAATATTGTTAAAAGTAAGCCATTTTTTTTGTTTTTGCTTAATTTTTGCTTAATTTTAAACTTTTCATGCCTAATTGAAGAATTGTTTTTTTTTTTTCTTTCTTTTTTTTTTCAGAAATGTCTTGGCCTGGAGTTTAATAAGTTAAAACATAGCAAGTCACCAACCCAAGCTTTTTTTTTGTTTTTGATTGGAGTAGAGAGACCAAACTACCGCCCGGTTTACACTCCACCCACGTCTATTGAACAGGTGAAGGGGCTCATCTCTTGTTCCTCGTTTAGGATGTGGTTTCCGGCTCTCTCTTTTCCAATTTTTTCACTCTTTTCTTTTCTTTTTTTTTCAATTGGAGTAGATAGACTAAACTATCGTCCGGTTCACACTCCACCCACGTCTATTGAACAGATGAAGAGGCTAATCCCTTGTTCCCTGATTAGGATGTGGTTTCCGGCTTTCTCTTTTCCAATGTTTTCACTCTTACGTTACCGCCTTGTTCGGGGTGATATGGTTAAAAAAAATTCAACGGTCTGAAAATAGAACGTCAGATCACGTTAGTAACGAGACTTCCTGGTAGGAATTCTGAAGATCAACTTCGATGAATTTATATTTATTAAAATGGTGATAGGAAAATGATGGCCTTAAGCTTAGTTTGCCAAAATCACTGACCAAACATACGACATTATTCATACTCCAAAACAACACATTCTTAATTACCATTCTTACAACTTCAGCCACAATACTTCAGAATCTCCATGCATACTTAAATTGTCCCCACATGTACAATTCTTGTTTGTGGGATGCATAAAACAACAATTTAAATATCTAAAGCCAAATGTGTTTTTACAATATGATGAACTATTTACAAGAAACTAAAAAAAATAGTTTTAGAAATAACTCTCACAACTTTATGGTGCAGTGCATATCGGCTCGGAAGGAGAAATCGGGGAGCCGAGTTCAAATTCCAGTTGAATTCATTGCACTCACTTACGCGCAAATACCCTTGGGAAAGCTATTAATCCGTCTCTTCCTTCCAATTATGGGTGAAATAACAGGACAGATTGGGTTCTATAGCCTTGGCTGGTAACCAGTCTACCGCAGAAAACAATGGTAACCTACTGCGGGATAATCTTCTGCCCAGTCAGTCATGTCACTTTCGAGACATGATCGCCCAAGCGTGTTTCACGTATGGCACTTAAATGACTGACTCACAACCCTTAAATGTGGCAGTTAACTAAACGAAATGCATGCAGGATTTGAATAATATAAATCATTTGTCCAACCACACACTCAAACATTCATCTAAACACATCAACGAATACGAAAAAGACAGGCGTTGTCACGGAAGACATCCTTTTTAGTATAACCCTTATTGCAATAGCTTGGACTTTTTTGATAGTCATGTAGTCCAAATCTGCCTTAGCTGCAATTGTTCAGCTAACCTATCTTGGATGAGCTGCTTATTATATTCAGTAGCAAACGATCTCATATTAGCCTTAAGGTGAGCCAAACCAATTATTTCCAACATATGCCGCATCAAATCTCGCATTAGATTTAGTAACAGTTGGTTCTGAAAATCCTTCTCATGGAATAATTATGTGTTGAATTTCCAATACTCAACCATGATAATGATATAAGTTTATGCGAACCCAGAGTAGCGTGTTGTCTGATGAAAACTTGAACAGCCTAAGAGCCCTGAGTTGACTCTTCTAAGTAAGACTCATTGTAGCTTGTACGCAAGTCCAAGCCCACAGTACACCTCATTGTAACTCATGCCTGAACTTATTGATATGATTCATCATGTCTATAAAGTCCCGAGATGGTTTTACTTTCTTGTTAATAGCCGATGTAATCACCTTGCGGTTGATATCGGGATCTAGGACGGCATTCCAATTACACACTAACGATACCCAACGAGATGTTGTCAGTAAAGTATCGCTCCGCCGAATAAATGCGGCATGCTCTCTAGAGTCGTTAGGCGCATAAACCTCGATGAAACGAAATGCCTGACCATTTATGGTGCCATCTAAAACACAAAGCTGCCCGCCGATCCGCGAAGATAAAAGTACGCACAACCTTCAACGAACGGCATACCAGCCAAGAAACCCCCGCTTAAACAGCCATCATAATACGAGGAGAAGAGGTCAAACTTACTCGACAGTATAACATCATGGTCACTAGAATAGAACTCCATTCCCAGGCTCTGAATGACGAGATCAAGTCTCGCTCTTTGAGACTCTGACCTCAGCTCCAGCATATTTAAACTGACTAAAAAGAGTGACATTGTTAGATCTTGTAGGGTTGAATGCCTGCCTTAAACAATGTTAGGGTGAGGAAACCGACGGCGTCATCCATTGACCCTTTTGCCGATTTCAGTCTTGATGTGACCGTCCTCGTGAAACAACCGATATCCCACCGAAAAGTTAATTTGTGCTCCATAAAGGGAGAGGTGAACAAAAACTGCGAGCACCCTAAGCAAAATTGTATCACTGTCTTTGTTTCCTCATTTTCAGTGATAGCTAATAGGAACGTAACTTCAAAACACTTAAAGGCTTCCTCGACTAAGACTGCAAGGACTACGAATCAGCCTTGATGACAATCATCACCCGCTTCGCTTCCGGAAAATTCTGAGGCTACTCCATATCCTTGTCTCCAAACTTCTGGATTAATAGTAGATATTTTAATGTCCTTATTTGATTAACATAGAATTTTGCTCGCTCTACTTGTCACGGGGGCAGACCGCAGACATATTCTCTGCTATTTTAAGGCATTTGTTTTTCTTAGATTTTCTTTTACAGTTTCCAGAGATGGGCTTCATTGCTTCTTTCCGTGGTGTGGGGGAAGGAGATTTGGCAAGAGTAGAAAACTGTAATGCACAGAGAGTGGGCATCCTTTTAATTCAGAACATATTCAAATGGTTCTAGGCTCAGTGAACTCCTTCTTGAAAGAGAATCAGAGATCTTTTATACGATTTGGAAGGCCGGGAAGAGGCTGAGCGGCGTAGAACATACCTTTTAGCCTGCCGGCTTTCTCTTTTCCAATCTTTTCACTATTACGTAGCCCCCTGCACATCAGTGGCGTTACAGCCTTGCTCGGGGTGATACGATTAAAAGAAAATTGTGCATTTGTGTGGAGGATATTATAAGGGGGCATTTTGGAGGGGTTAGATTCAGTAATTTTGACACTGAAGGAGGAGCTGGTATTTTCTTAAGGCTTGGGGAAGGTGGAACAGGTTGTTGTTTGGTCTTCAATTGTCTCTAACTCATTTAATTTTTTAAACTTCTTATATACAGGGGCATATCTTTTAAATAGATTCTGCACTTTTTCGGTAAATTATGCTGAAATTTTACCCTTAAGAATGAAACCTTTATAGCTATTGTCCTTGGATGCTACAGCGGAACGATATCTCGTAGTTTTGTGCTTCCTTCTCATTCTACCCATTACTTGCCATTCTTGTGTGTCATTCGCTTACTTTATCGCTCTGTAATAAAATCAACCGGGGCTTTTGACAACCGGGGCTTTTGACAACCGGTGCCAGCTGCAGAGAGGCCCATTACAAGTACCACAGGAAAAGTATTTGCAGCTCGAGGAGAAATTGATTTAGACGTATGCGTGCCTCAAGAGGCGTATAACACTGGGCAAGAAAGGGCAAAGAGACCAGTCACACTACACTTTTAACACCTTGGGCTCCTCCTCATAGAAAAAGACAGGCTTATAATTCCCACAGCACATATCCAAGCTGTGGAGAATGGCGGTGAAGTCTTCACGATCTAACATCAACTCAGAGCCCACAATCACCCACATTGTATTCTGGAGTAACACTCTCTAACTAGATTGGGCAACCTTTTTCCCACATAAAATAACATGAAACTTTTATTACCTGTTGAGAGTAAACCGCAGAAGAAATTAATGATTTCATCACTGTACCTTTTCTACACCGACAAATTGTTCGCGTTAGTTTGTCAAGCACAATGAGTAACACTTTTCTGTTCGTAATGAGCTCTTATGCTTCTCTAAAACGGGAGTGAACGAACCATTCTTAGCAGATCTATTTTTTTCTTTTTGTGTGGTTGTTTAGCAGGGAAACCTTTCTTATTCTTATCATTATTTTCTGATGGATCTGCCAAAATGACACACTCAAATATTTTCTAATGGACCCGCACTTCTTATTAAAAAAAAAGAGTTATTATTTTTTGTTTCCGTAAAGCCCCAAATAATTTCAAAAAGAGGGTTAGTTTTGAACTAAGTGAAACAAACCAAACCAAAATAAAATGTAGAACAAAATACAAAAATTGAAATCTAAACTTATTTATAAATGGAACTATGTCTGTATGTGTGTGTCTGTGTGTGTGAGTGTGTGTCCGTTACATATAGACTCCGAAACGGCTGAACCGAATTCCTTGAAAATTTACACAGTTGTACTATAAGCGTCTGTAAGTGTTCTTAGCTAGGTTTTGTGTCGAGGTACCCCCGATAAATATCGAAAATCGATACTCGAAAAAATCGGTTATAGAAGGAGTGGTCCGATTTTAATCAAATTTCATACCCTCATAGATAAAGACATCAGAAACGATATTTAGAAGTTTCAAGGTTGCAGTTCTTACAATAGCGCAGAAAATCGATAATATATATATATATATAACAGGCAAGATGTTTGTGTGTTGGTCTGTTTTTCTGCTTTCATGTTTGTATTTTTTAAGCCCTTTTATTTTAGTTTTTGCTTCGCGTTTGGTTCTAAGTCGGTATAATTGTAGTTCTTAGTCTCAGCCGTGATACCATTTATTCAGATGACTTATTTAGCCTTCAAAATTCAGTATACGACGAAAAAAACTTATTTTATATCGATACCAGGAAATCAAAATTTGACTTACATTCATTCATTTTTCTTTCAGTCTACGGTTTCGCTTTGACTGGAAACAACTGTTGCTTTTTAGTTTTTCGTGCCAACGTCTAAAGAGTCTGAGCTCCAGGACCATGGATTAATTTTACAGCTTTCATTACACCCGAGCAACACCGGGCTATACTGCTAGTAAACTATAAATTCAAAATAAAATTCACTTCCTCCTAATGTTCGACGCAACAATAAGCAACGAAAGAAAACAAAATTAAAAAAAACTGCTGTGTAAAAAACAAAATAACTAAAAAATTTGGACAAAGTTAAAAAAAAAAGGAAAACAAAAAATGTAGTCAACAAAAGAAAATTATTGAATCACTCTGAATTAGATATATAAATTTGATAGTAACCAAGTAACGTTTGTTGAGATTTGGCATATTCGTAATTATACTTGCTCTCGACGTGTCTGTTTGACAAACATTTTTGTCATTGATTTCTTCTAGAAACTCAGATTTAGGCAAAAACAATTCGCAAATTTCCTTAATGAGTTTGAAACAGTACTCTCGTATGTTTTCATATGCCAGATATGTTGTTACTTAGATACATTTTAATTAATATATCATCCAGATAAGCCACTCCAAAATCACAATATGTAAGAATGATATCCATAGTTTGTTGAAATATTGCTGGAGCCACTTTTATACCAAGAGGAAGCCGATTGAATTTAGACAATCCCTTGTAGGTATTTATATTTGTTAACTCTGAACATATTTTTCAAACTGTATTTGTAAATACGCTTCAGAAATATTTAGCTTCGAAAACACTTTTCATCACCATAATTTGCATAAATTTTCTTCTAGACTTGGCAATAGGCAGTTATGGCTTTCGAAATACTTGTTTAACCCTGTCGAAAAATCAGAACAAACAAGAATTTTATTTTATTTTTTATTTGCTTACAGAGATGGTGCTTCCCATTTTGAATAGTTTATCTTTCCAATTACACATATTTATTTTCGTTTAATTTTTTCGTTGACTTGAGCCAATGGTGCGAATGGTACACTCTGTTTCGTCTTTAATATACTGACGACAAATCTTTGCTTTTTGTTTGAATTTAATACAACGATATAACTCATTCGACAAACACACGGAAAACATTGTTTGTTTTACTTCTTTTAAATTTTCAATCAGTTTTCACTTGTTCGCTCACGTTTTTCTAATAAATGTTTATAATCAAATGCCAAAACTCAAAAAATTATATCCTGTCGGTAACAAATAAATTCGTAGTAATATTTTAATACATAAGACTTGGCTTTTACTCATTTATTACCGAATAAGACATTTTCGCCATTAAAAATATATTTTTCACCTGACTCGGTACAAGCAGCTTTCGAAGTCTTTTTCATATAGTCTTTCGGATTGCTTTTCATATGACTCTATAAATTATTAGGATGTCACTACCAGCGTCTAGTAGAATTTTAACATCTACAATATTCATTTTAACATTAAAAAAAATTATTTTATTTACTGTGATTATTTTTTCGTTATTCTGCACAGTTTTTTCCTGTAAAAATTGTTTCTTTGTTAAGTTTTGCAGTGTGGCTTATATGTTTTTTAATTCTCTTGTAGCTTTTCGTATCCTTAAAGGGACAGTCGACTCCATCGCGTATTCCAAGAAAACCAGCAAGCCGTTTACAAATTTCTGTCGGGTTGATTTTTATCATGGTGCTCATTTTCTCGCAGATGGTGCCCAAGTGACCCTACAATACTGTGCAGACAGCAAAATGAAAATCAAACAACGCGTATACGCGATATCAAATTGATAATATCGTGACAAGTTACACATCACACACATTAGATTGAAATATGTCTCAATATTCATTTCTATAAAAATATATGTAACATAAAAACTGCACAGATGTAAACTTATTTGTATTCATTTATCAGTTTGTATATATATATATATATATATCCATTCTCTCAAATACTCTTCCCATCTACCCAGCCCTCATACTCGGTATCCTTACATGTCTTTCACTTTCCTTCTGACATTTTCTATATCTAAACACTCTTTCTCATCACTTTCCCCTATGTAACCCCCTGCGCAATAGTGGCAGTGGAATGCCTTGCTTGGGTTGAAATGATTAATATAAATACATAATCATCCGCAGACAGATCTGTTTCGCTGTATCACAGCTCATCAGTACAGTTAGACTTCAATTGATTTATATATATATATATATACATTAATATATATAGCTATATATATATATATATATATATATATATAGAGAGAGAGAGAGAGAGAGAGAGAAAGGGAAATTAAAAAAAACATTTACCACTTCTGTGATTTATGCATTAGTTTAGCAATGAATTGAGTTCTTTCTGTGAATGGGTTGTGCTTACATTGCTTATATATAACACGCTAAAATTTCCTTTCTTTGATTTTATGCGCCTATGGCTTAGGAGTTCGCGACCCCGACTGACAACAAATCGGTCGAGTTTAGATCCCGGCCAGAAGCAAGAGGATGTCTAGCACACTGATGAGATGTGATACAGCGAAACAGGCTTGTATGCGGATGACGAATATATATATAGCACAAAGCTATATTGTATATTTATATATATTAATAAGTATGCATATTTTCTTACGTCGATGGGGTGGCTCGGAATTTCATGTGTTATGCAATCATCAGGTGCATATTTCAAACTGACAGTTTAATAGATTTTAATTTGAATTCCCTCGATGTTCATGTGAATTAAATCTTATAAACTTAAGTTACTGCTTTTTTTAATAAGAAGAAAAAATTTAAATATTCTAAGATTACATACAGATAAAAATAAATTTAAATTTAAAATATGAGATATATAATAAAAAAATAAAAATATTAAAATGCAGGGTGAAGAAATAAATGGGCGTAAATCGTAAAAGGTAAATTTGAATATCCTTATATTACATGCAAATTAAAATTTTAAATTTTAAAATTTAAATGAAAATTAAAATTTAATATAAGATAAAAGTTAAAAATTCAAACATTCGGGGAGCATACATTAATGGAGCGTAATTCATAATTGTTAAAAGTAATATTTGCGGGGAAACAAAGAAAAGGAAGGGGAACGTAAGAAAGAAATAGAGAGAGAAAGGGGCAAAAGTTTAGAGGAATCTATATCATTCTGGTTCTAAGAATTTAAGCATTTATTTTTTCTGTGAAAATATGTGTTTCTTAAATCACTTTTTTGTTAAGCAAATTAGGATTGTTAATATGGTTTAAGATGACAAGGCTTTTTAAAAGGAGTAAGTCACGTCTATCTCCCTTTCAGTTGTAAGATTTGGATTGTTCTACGAAATTCCAGGTCATAATTGGGTTCTTATTGTTTTGTTTTTATTATTTTCCAATAATATATGAATAAAGCAGTACTTTTGCTGTATTTACTGTTGTTTAAAGACAACATGTGATTGCTAAATATTATCTTTTTCCTCTCAGAAGTGATTCCAAAGTAAAATTTCACATAATTTTTATCCGAATAAATTTGAGCTCTATAAACAATATTTTTTGACATACATTAGCCATTCAATGGGCAGGTATTATTTTTTTCGGAAGTTGCAATTATGATTAGAAGTGTCGTTGTTGTTATTAGAAAGATGACTAATGTTGGTTAGTTGGCCAAGTATTTATTGATATCATGGTATTATGTTTAAAATATATTTATCTACGTTCTTAACACAACTATTACTTTAACATTATTTTTGCTGAATATCGTTTTAGTGTGGGTGACTCGTAGAAATGTTTGTGAATTAAGTTTAGGAAGAGTTTACCAATGTTAATTTAGGCGTTACGACTGAAGGGTGAGTTAAATAATGTTACGTTTACGTGATTTCTGCTCATTTCTGCCTACCTTATTTAATTCTAAACTATTGTTGAGTTTACTTTTTTAAAGCATTAACATATTTAATTTTAGAATAGTCAAAAAAATTTTTATTGCAAGAGTTTTTTACTTAAACGAAATTGGATGAATTTGTGTAGGCTGTTGATGATTCTCTGAAGGTGATTTGTTTTTCTTTTGATGTATGTATGATTATGTGAATCTTTAGTGTACAGTATGTACAGACTATTACTCTGGATGAAGGTAACATCTAAAAAATTTGCGACTTTAGTGTTAGTTGTTGTGATAATATTGTGATCGTAGTTGTTGAAAATTTTCTAGCAAATTTAACTTTTTTGTTGTGAATCTACTCTCACTTTTATTTTATTATTTTTATTTACAATTACATTTTTTTGTGATTGTTTATTACTTGAGACAATATTTTATATTTTACTATACAGGCTCTTTTTCTTTTATGTGTGCAATTTTCATTATTTCTTCTTTTGGTTTTGCTTAACATTTTTGTACTTGCTAATAATTTTTGCGAATCTTTTTCTTTGTGTATCTTTTTTCTTATTTGTGTGAAATTCTTTCTTTGTGAACTTTTAATATTTCTACATATTTCATTTTATAAATTTTTTGTAATTGCAAATAATTTGTGACTGTAATTATATTCCTCTATATAGGTTATTTTCCTTTCATTTTTACGGTTTTATTTGTATTTCTTCTTTATTTTGTTTATTTTTACTTTTGTGTATATTGCGTGCATATATGGTTATTTATAGTTCTGTGTTTATGTGTGTTTATTTTGTGTGCGGTTATACTTATTCATTTGTTTGTTCTTGTATATTTTTTTCCTTTAAGATTGTTTCTATATGTGTGATTTGGTGTATGCGTTCTTTATTTTGTGACATTAACTGTATGATTTTTGCTCTAATATTTAACTGGTTACAACCTCTAACCTTCACCTAAATTTATTTCCTCTCTGTGTCAAACTATTTTTATTGTTTAAAATATTTTGTTATTAAAATGGTTTATTATTTATATATATCGTTTCACAAAACATTTCATGTTTCAGAACACTAATGTTCTTCTTCACGTGATATTTTAAAAATAAATGGTGAAAAGTATTTATTTAGAAAATATAAGATAATTTCATGGTTATTTAGACAATTATGGAGTGGTGAAGGAAGTGAAACAATATGATTGTAGGTCTAGCAGTATTGCTCAATCAAAAGTGAGAATTAATTTGAAATATTTATTTGAATATTTGGGTCACGAAAGAGAACAATGTAGAATAATGTCAAGACATGACACTTTTGAATTTTTCCTGTATTTGATACATACACTACCGGCCACAACAGTGTTTTAAAAACTGATATATTTCATACTATTTTTTAGTATTTATTACCAAGTCAAAAATGGTAAATGAAAAATGAATGGTACTTTTATTAATATTGCACAATAACATGTGCATCAAATGAATTAAATAATTAATAATTACCTATATTGCAGTTTCATCAATGAAAGAATGGGGAAAATTTAGGGTGATTCGGACGAGTTCATTTTTGCTTCCTTACCTAGTAAAATTTTGGAAAGTCCTGATAACAAATGAAACATTCTATTTTCATTCGGTAGGAATTACTACAAAGAGTATGAAATACAGCATTTCTTTAAAAAAATGGGGTGTCATAATAATTATGGTAGGTAGTGTACTAGGAACATACATTATCCAAATTGGTAGACACTAATTTTTAACAGCAGGTCGAATTTTAGATTGTTAAAAGGGACGAGATAGTTTAGGTTCGAATTAGAATTAAATAATTATGTTATGCTAAGGTATATTGATGATATGAAATCCAAATAAGTCATTCATTTTAGCAAAATGATTTTAAAGTAATATTAGGGCATATGTTTTGAATGAACAAATATAATTGAATTTTAGAGAGAAATATAAAACCGTCAATTCCTCTATGCGTTTTACAAGTACTTTGAACACTCTTTATAAAATAAAAACATAAACAGAGGGTTTTAATCTGTTCTTTCACTTTTATATATATATATATATATATATATATATATATGTGTGTGTGTGTGTGTGTGTGTGTGTGTGTGTCTTTATATATATGTGTATATATATATATGTATATATATATGCACACACACACACACACACACACACACACATATATATATATATATATATATGTTTATATATATATATACATAAAAAATAATGTTCAAAAAACTTATTTCAAAATCGTCGTTTGTTTATAACAAAGTTTCGTTAAAATTCTTTAATTTCCGTAATATATATATATATATATATATATATATATATATATATATATATATATATATAGGTATTTCTTTAAAACGAATATAGTGTGGTCTAATGAAATGAGCTAATTTAGCTCATACAAATGAATTATAATTTAAAATCAATCCAAATGACGTGTTGAGTATTCATATATATATATATATATATATATATATATATATATATATATATATATATATATATATGGCAAGAGTTTTTTACTTAAACGAAATTGGATGAATTTGTGTAGGCTGTTGATGATTCTCTGAAGGTTTCACCCTACGGATCGTCAGGGGCTTGGCCCTGACGATCCGTAGGGTGAAACCGCGGTAGGTTTTGGCTCGCTTGAGATTTTTTGTGTGTATATATATATATATATACATATTTATACATATATATATATAACCGAGTGGGTACAGAACGAATTTTTTCCGTCCAAAATATTAATTTAAAACATTCTATCTATGTGGTGTTTGTGCTCATTGTTTATTTTCCAGTAATTTTTGTGATTTTTTTTTAATAAAATAAAATTTAATAAAAAAGATACAGAAAAATAAACAATGAGCACAAAAACCGCATAAATAGAATAAACCAGGATGATAAATTAATTACCAAATAATTTTGGAAATTAAAAAACGAAAATAAAACACCTAAGGTTAAATGGAAAATCCACAAACAAGCAAGAACAGCAAAATCTATAAAAGAACCATGTTTTCTCTGCCTTCAAGAAAAAATAGAGATCCTTAAATATATAAATAGTAACAAGCTTTTAAACCAGAGGCACGAAACCACAGTAAACTGTAAACACATAAGGGATCTAACCCTACAATCATGCAAGGAAATACTAGGAGTTTGACTTGATATTCTTGTTATAAAAGACTAAAAATTCTACAGAAAAATCGATCTAATAAATCATGAAAGTATGATCTAATACCCACAAAAATATCTAAATAAATGAAATTTAAAATTAAAAGAAGTAAACAGGCTCCCAAACTATAATCTAGGAATAATTAAAAATTAAAGAAAAATAAATCGATCCCCCAAAATCAAAATCAAGATTAAAAATATACGAATTTAGATAAATCATAAAAAACTGATAAAATACAAATTTACATTTGCCCTCTACAATTTTTGATTTTTTATAAATAACCTCGCCTAAATACAAAACAATCCATACTTAAATAGATCAAATTACGAAAGTCTACAACAAAGTTTAATATTCCAAAAGAAAAAAGTAACTCCAAAATTAAAAAAAAGCTCCCAAATTAAAAAAGAATAAAAAAAATTAAAAGGCAAAAATCGATCTTCTAAATTCAATATTAAGATTAAATATACAAATTTAGAAACATTATAAAAGCTGACAAAATAGAAATTTGCATTTACATCCGAAAGAATGCAAGTTTAGACTTTTTAGAAACAAATTTGCCTAAACACAATAATACATGAATAAACACCCCGATCCCGCTGAAATGAAAAAATAAAAAAATAAAAAAATATAAAAAACAAAAATAAAATACAACATATGCCGTACTGAAAAAATCAAAATTAAAAAGAAAAAACCCCACCCCTATCACGTCTATATAAGGAACCCTCAGAAAAACAGCCTCGCCACTAAATGAAAGAGAATAAATAAAATTTGTCTGGTAACAACAGACACAAATAAATCAAGCGCTAGCTAAGCAAGACACCTAAAAATTGTTAAGGTCAACAAACAAGATAAGTCCCCAATCACACACACAAGAAAATCCCACGCAAACACACAAAACTGATCGAGTAATAAACCCCCCTACACACACCAATCTCTGCGAAATTCTAACCAAAAGATATACCCGACAGATAAAAACGTACACTCCAACAGATAATACCATTAACAATTTAGCACTTACACACCAGGAACTTCAAAAACTCTAGAAGACACATTCCCTTCATTATCAATAACCCCAACCAACCTCCCACAACAACAATGAATCAAATATAGGGAGCAGACGAATTCAGATTTGCTTTTACCTTCCAAAGAAACGTACCCAACGTTGAAACAAGCATATGATTGTCGAGGACATATATTAAAAATTAATGTACATGTTCTAAAATATAATTTATAATATATATATATATATATATATATACATATATATAACATAATGATGATCATCCACGTATACTGTCTTAATATGTATAGGAAAGAATATTAATAAAAAGTTTTGAATTTAAAAATGTACTTTTTTAAACAGTATTTGTTTATTTTTATTATATTTTATATTTCAGACCGTCCTCGGTCCTTCATCAGAAACAAGTGATTTTTAAATTTGAATTAGAAACGTATTTCACGATAGCGTCCGAATATTTTTTTTGTTTACTCTTTTTGTTTTCTCTTCTTGTTTTCTCTTCTTCTTTTCTCTTTTTGTTTACTCTTTTTTTGTTTTGTTTTCTCTTCTGCTCAATTTGCCCCAACAGTGGATATATCGGCGAATCCGGTAATAGCTTTAGATTTCGCTTCAATAATCACAAACTAGATATACGACAAAAAAATGTATACTCCCCAATTGCAGCCCATTTTAATCAACCTGATCATACTTTAGAAAATTGCAAATGTTTACTAATAGACTCCAATTTTAGTTCTACATACACACGCAGAAAGAAAGAAAAATACTGGATTTTAAAATTAAATACACACAAGCTAGGGTTATATAGGGACTTAGGTGTGTTGAATCTCTACAAATATTTCAATAGGTAAAAAAAATTTTTTTCAGATATTCCAAGGAATTTTTTATCCAAAACAAACAGACTATCTCTACGGACGTGCCGCATGTTGATTGGTTTACCGAAAATGAACAAACGGACGTGCCGCATGTTGATTGGTTTATCGACACCACGTGATGTAAACAAAAAAAATATTCGGACGCTATCGTGAAATACGTTTCTAATTCAAATTTAAAAATCACTTGTTTCTGATGAAGGACCGAGGACGGTCTGAAATATAAAATATAATAAAAATAAACAAATACTGTTTAAAAAAGTACATTTTTAAATTCAAAACTTTTTATTAATATTCTTTCCTATACATATATATATATATATATATATATATATATATATATATATATATATATCCAAGTGAACACACACGCGCACACACAGATATATATACATATATACATATATATATACACAACTAAACAAACAGCGAAGAAAGTATTAACAATGTTCAAAACATTAATTTGATACAGCGCTCAATATAGAAATAAAGCTCTGAATATGTATTATAAATTATAATTTAGAACATGTCCAGTTTAAAATTCAATACAAAAGTGTACATTTTGTACAATGTCTCGGGTAGTTAATAATGATGGCAATAAACGTTATTTTTGTAAAAGAAAATTAAAAATCTCACTTTCCCTTTATTTTTGGAATTTTCTATTTTTCTACGGTGTAAAGAGGATAGAAACGACGGGAAAACAAAAAATAGAAACAAAAAAAGAAGAAACAAGAAAGAAAGAGAAATACAGAGGAAATAAAAAGCGTGATACGGAAAATAAAAGGAACAAGAGAAAATAAAAAAGTATACATATATATATATATATATATATATATATATATATAGAGAGAGAGAGAGAGAGAGAGAGAGAGAGAGGGGGGGACAGAGTGAGAGAGAGAGAGAAAGATAGAGAGAAAATAACACGCAATGTTGATGCAAATTTGCATCATTTTTTAACACATCTTTTTATTAAATTGTTATTCTATTGTTCTCTAATACAGTACAATAACCAATTATTGTCGATGGTTACTGAATATGTTATGTGATCGTAAAAAACTTGAAAATTATGGGGATGAGGGGAATAGGTTTTGTCTGATTCTTGATTTCAAGATGTTAGGATCATCATCTGATGTAATGAATATGTAATGAATATGCATACACCTTGCTTGACTCTTACTGTAATGCGATTGGCTTGTGTCAGCCATAAATACAGACGAAGGCGAAGACGTCCTGAGTTCTGTGTCCATAGGGTTAGAGGTCTACAGTTCTTCAACTAGAGGTCTATTGCTCTACGACTATTGCTCTACGACTATTGATCTAAGTTTATTGACTATGTCTACGTCTCAGGATACTGCATAGGATGAGTACCGTCCATTACGTCTACTTGCTAGATTGTCCAAAACGGTTAGATTTTTCAAAGCCGCTTAGCTACATAGAATGGTATATATCCCTCTCCAGGATATATCATAATGTTTATAAAAGTACTTAAACGCAGGTTTGTTCTACCACGTAGCAGTTCTTGGAAAAATCTAGATGGCACTTTCTCCTTAAGTCGGAATAATAGGAATATGTGGATGACTACGTGGTTTTAGCTTGATGAACCTTAGTTATTTCGGTTTGAATATAGAAATATTCTATCGAATATTTCAATTATTCGAACATACCAAGCATCCAAATTTCTAGATAGTTTCATGTGCTGCATTTGCATGTTGGAGATAATTGTTTTCAGTCTGAGACCCAGTGATCTTAATTAAGTAAAGAACTTCGGTTTTTTCAACATTCAGTTTGCTCACTGAATCTTTGAACGTTGAAACTTTTTTAAGTTATAGGATTTCGTGAAAGATATTATAATCTTATTAAATACAATAAGTAATTTTTGCCCATATTAAATACTTTTAGCGTGTTATAGGTCCACTTTTTATAATAAGCCATTTTCATGTCCGAAGTCAAATTAAAATGACTTCAATTCTGATCGGTGTTAGTTTCACGAAGTTCATGAAAAAGAAAATCTTAATTCGAAATTATTCCTAAAGCTAGAAAAAGTTAATAAACCTGATTTCAAAAACAAGAGAATACCTAGAAAAATTTCAAGGACCCTTCAAATATTTTGCTATAATTCTGGGAAATATATCACTATGAACTTTTGCATCGCTCAAATCTATATCCTGAGAAAGAGACACTCACATAAATATTGATATATTGTATATCAATAAAGTTTTATTTAACGACGTGCTTCTTTCTGAAAATATAATAGCGGTTGTTGAAGGAAAGAAAAAAGTATTGAAACACGAATAATATTTCCTGCGAATGACCTTGCAGTAGTAACAACAAATTAACCTTGCAATACCGTATTTTCCTGTATCGTTTTACGCTGGCCTGACTAAAGAGATAAACATAAAAGTGAACAGGTTTTATATATTGGTAACTTAGATGTCGACAGTCAATTTGTGGAACATAAACTGGAATCTAAGCAGATATGTATACGTGCACAATGACTTGCGGGCACAATCACATAAGTGTAAAAATGTGGGTATATATAAAGCTTTTCTATATGTCGTTGCCCTTATGGACGTAGGGAAGGGGTCATAGTTCTTAGCATTCTTCTAACATTTATAGCACACAGTAAAGTTTGTCTTTTCGTCATCACCCACTTTCTTTTCTATCATCCTTTTGTACAAGCTTCTTAGGTAAGTTACGTACTGTTTCTTTGAGCCTACATGCTTTTAATTAATACTGTGAAAATAAATTTATTTCTTTCCTTTTTGAGTCCGTGAAATGTTTACTGTCACTTTTTTATTTTATCAGTCAGTTAAGTGCCATACATGATACTCGCGTGGGATATAATGTCTCAAAAGAGACATGACTGACTAGCCAGAAAATTTTCCCGAAGTAAGTTGCCATTACTTTCTGCGGTAGCCTGATTGCCTGATTGCCAATCCTTCCTGTTATTTAAACCCATAAATGGAGGTCAAGAGGCATTAACACATTTTCTAAGGGTATTTGCGCGTAAGTGAATGCAAGAATTTTCTAAATTGCAGATACGGTTTTAACTTAATTTAACTGTATTTCTATTAAATACTTAGTGTAATTCTTTTTATATCCTAATTTACATTTATAGTCCTTTTCATTTAAAGCATGTTCATTATCTTTTTTTCTTTCTTCGAATATTGTTTTATGAGAGGAATCTTTAGATAATCTGTGTTCTATTTCTTTTTGAATGCGTTTGATTATATTAGCAGGGTGGTTTGATCCATTGGGCACCTACCTCGAGTGTTACATATATGAGGAGACACTGCCAGTTTGCAGATTAAATTCTACATCGAAATATTGAATAATTGTTTTTATTCATTTTGACTTCTAAATCAATATCGTGTCTCTTGAAGAATTTAAAAGTATTTTTCTTATTTTGTCATTTACTCAATACAGAGCCCAATCGGTCTTGCTTTATAACCCATACCTAGAGTGAGAAGAGACGGATTAATTCTTCTCTCAAGGATGTTTTTGTGGAAGTGAAAGCAACAAATTCAGTTGGAATTCGAACTCGGCTCTCAAAATTCCTGTTCAGATATTCTGTGAGAATAAGTTTCTCTAGGCCCTGATTTCTCCCTGAGTCTGAAATATGTCTACTGTCACCTGTTTATTCTAAGTTAAAATGCTCATTTTGCGGCCTAAAATCCCTCTTTTTTCTTTTAAAACGAGATACTTTTGTCGTTATTTTAATAAAGGGAAATATGATCCTTATACTTAAACCAATTTTCTCTTGGTGTGGCAGAAGAAAGAACCTGGCTATATATATATATATATATATATATATATATATATATATATATATATATATATATATATATAAAGTTTATAAAGGAAAACTCAACACGTCATATTAGTTATGAACTATAGTTCATTTCAATGAGCTTAATTAGCTCATATCATCAGATTCTTTTACAATATTTCCTCCATCTGGCATAAAATTTCTGCCGGAATGAACATTTTCTTAAAATGAAGAGGGAACATAATAGAAATAATAATAGACATAAGATTACGAACAAATAAATAAATGACAATAAATGTAAGGGGAAGGGGGAAAGAAAGAAGGAAAGGAAGGAACGTGAAGGAAAGGGTTATTTTCATTTATAAACTTCATATCACTCTGGTTAACACCCATCAAGCTCTCTATATTTTTTTTTTGAAACTAACTAAATTAATAGTACAACTATAACTAAGTTTGATAGAGTTTCTGTTGAAAATTTTGTTTCGTTCTGATTCTTTTGGAAAGTGTTTATTTATTAGTTTACAATATATTTGACCTATTTTGGTCTATACATCTAAATTAAATGGTGGATTATAACAGTTAATGTCTCGTATTCTATTGTTGTTTATGATTTGTCTGTTTGGATGAGAATTTTATTGTAAGATGTTTATATGGCCAGAATTTCTTAGTGCATCCACATATATATTTTTCTTTTCATTAAATATTGATTTGTTTGTCGAATTGTTAGATAGTCCGTGTTCTATTCTTTTGTGTGTATATATATATATATATATATATATATATATATATATATATATAATTGATAAGGATAAGGATCATATTTGCTTTTATTATTAAAATAAATACAAAAGCATCTCGTTTTAAAAGAAAAAAAGAGCGATTTTAAGCGCCTTACAGCCATAATTTCGTAAGGAAATTAATCGTCAGCAGTATAAAACAAAGAACTTTATGAGAAAAATTACTATGAACGACTCATTTTAAAACTAAAAAAAAATTAACATCGGTTGTTGATAATAGTTTTTCTTATCAACTTCTTGCTTTATACTGCTGACAATAAATTTTCGAAAGGCTCCTAAAATCCGCCTTTTCTTTAAACAAGATAATTTTGTACTTATTTTAATAATAAAGGCAAATATGATCCTTATACTGAAATCAATATATATATATATATCTATATTTCATTTCTCCCGTCTTTAAAGAAATATATCACCCTTCTACTGAAAATACTATCTCAGCCGTTTAGATGTCATAGGTGATACATACTTCGATAATCATGTCCCGAAAGAGACATGACTGATTGAGCAGAAGATTTTCCTGCAATAGGTTGCCTTTACTTCCTCCGGTAGACTGATTGCAAAGCAAGGCACTATAAAACCCAATTTGTCCTGATATTTAAACCATAGCTGGAGGAAGAAGCGCCCGAAGAATAATTTTGAACTCTTTGATTTAAATCTTGACCAAAAAAAATAAAACCACAAAAGCAACAATTGAGAAATTTGAATAACATAAGCAGGAACAAAAATTTAAATACCTGGGAAGCTTTATAACAGAAGACGGAAAGTGTGATAGAGAGATCCGAAGGCGAATTGGCATGTCGAAGGAAGCATTCTAGAAGTTGAGTAAGGTATTAAGAAACAGGACAATGTCGCTAGAAACTAGGAAGTGAGTACTGGATTGCTACATGTTGTCCGTTCTTCAATGCTGGTGAATGCTGGACAGTACCTTCAAAGATGAAGGAAATACTTGGAGCAACTGAAATGTGGTTCTACAGAAGGATGCTACGAATATCATGGATCGAGCATGTGAGCAATGATGAGGTCTTGGAAATGATGGAAACAAAAAAGAAATTAATACCGAGCATCAGGAAGAGATAGCTGAGACACGCAATGAGGAAGTGGGGGCTTGGAGAATCTGATACTAACAGGACAGATAGAGAGAAAAAGAGTCAGGGGAAAGCAAAGGATAACATATTTGAAAAACCTATTCAGATGGAGGACAGAACGAGGATTGCATGGTGTAACAGGTGAAGGCGTGCTCGGAGCCACCAGGGATAGGGAAACGTGGAAGGCCATGATCGCCTACGTCCTGAAGGGACAAGGCACATAGAAGAAGAAGAAGAAGAAGAAGAAGAAGAAGAAGAAGAAGAAGCACCATCTAAGATCTGCTTATTTTATTCATATTATATGCTATGCCATGGGGGGTTTGAGGACCAGAAATTGTTGATCACTGTTTTCTCTTTCGCACTTTATCGAATGCTTAATTGTTCTCCATGTTATCAAGCGTTCTTTCTATAAAAATGTATCATTTTCTGAAATATATTTTCTTAATCCGGAATCAATGGAATTTTTCTATTAGCTGAATGGGCACTTTTCTTTCACCGTCAGTGGGTTTGGTTAATGTAGCATAGTATATACGCATCAAATACACTTTTAAAATCTTGGACTTACACGGTGGGTATAAAATGTCTACTGTCACGCACAACTTCTGCTACCTGCCTGATGATTGCAGGAAAATGCATCAGATGGTTACTCGTGATCGGTTACTGTTCACTTTTCAAATTTAATTAGCATAAATAATTTAACTCGTATATTTACTGAGACTCACATTATCAGGCACTTATAATTTTTCTCAGTTTTAGAAAAATAGGAAACTGATTCACATTTGCCATTGTAATGTGAAAGATGGCGTACGGCTCGTGTAGCCGTTACCGAAGCTCAATGTCAAATCAGTTAGCGAGCTTCGAACCACGCCCTAGTCTGTGTTATTTACTGCTGCATCAATGTCCGTAGAAAATGCATAAATTTAATTTGCTCATTGTTTAAATTGTATTGTTGGATAGACTTAGTGCTCATATTTTTGTGCAGCCTGTCTAATAAAAGTTGTTCACTAAATTAAGGCAACTGGGAATCACTTCATTATTTTTATTGTCTTGGATCTCACGATAAACTACATCCGGTAGAAGGCCTCTGATCGGGACGTCCTCTTACTTGCTGTGGCTCCCAGGTAAACTCACACCTGTTAGGGTCCCAGCTATGGACAAAATAGTAAACCAATAAACTGGGGTGAAAACATTATGAAAGTGATAATATATATTTTTAAAGTAAAAAAATCCCAGCAATACATTTTAATAGGAAAAATATAATTACCTAAGCTCACAAGAAAACTAAATTTTGAAGTTAAATGAGCTATAATAAATTGATATGCCAGCAGACAAACCAAATGTACAACTATTTTTTCACCAGAAATTATATGAAAATTATAAGGTTATGACCTAAATGGAATCTGATAAGTAATATGATTGTCTGTGTTATGAACCGACACGATATTAAAAAATATTCGGTATAATTTACGTAATAATTATATTCTGAGTTTCACATCACTTTTATGATATGGCAAACGGTTTAAGAATGTGACTGTATTTTTTTTTTTAATTGTATCACCCCGAGCAAGGCGGTACCGCCACTGATGTGCATGGAGCTACGTAAGAGTGAAAAGATTGGAAAAAATAAAGCCGGAAACCACATCCTAAACAGGGAACAAGGGATGATCCTCTTAACCTGTTCAATAGACGTGGGTGGAATGTGAACCGTGCAATAATTTAGTCTATCTACTCTAATTGAAAAAAAAAACAAAAAACAAAGTGAGAAGATTGGAAAAGAGAAAGCCGGAAACCATATCCTAAACAGGGAACAAGGGATGAGCCTCTTAACCTGTTCAATAATTATATTCTGTGTTTCACATCACTTTTATAATATGGCAAAAGGGTTAAGAATATGACTACATTTTAAAAGTTTCAGGTCATTATTTTTTCACAGAAACGCTAAAACACTCTTTAACAAATACAATAACAGAACGCAAGCGAATTTCGAAAAAGAAAAATATTTTTAATAAAAATGTTGAAATTTGCCTCATTGCAATGATGACAAAATTTGGATGATAGTGTTATTGTGAAATGTAGGCTGCTTGTTTTTAAAAATTTCATTTTACTATTGTCTACCCAATATGAGATATTTAAGTAAAAAGTTTACTTCAAAATGTGGAAAGATAGATTTGCTTAATAATCATTATTATTATTAAAATAATCATTAGAAAATTTTTGAAATGATTCTATGTCACTCTATCTAGTAATGTCTATAGAAGATAATTCAATAAATCTTAGGATAATGACAGAAAAAATTTAGAAAATATATCAATTAAGTGCCATACGTGATACACGCTTTGGGCGATCATGTCTCGAAAGAAATATGACTGACTGGACAGAAGATTGCTGTAGGCTGCCATTACTTTCTGCGGTAGGCTGATTGCTAGCCAAGACTATAGAACCTAATCTCTTCTACTATTTAACCCATAACTGGAGGGAAGAGACCGATTAATATCATTCCAAAGCATATTTGTGAGTAAGTGAAAGCAAAGAATTCAACTGAAATCCGAAATCGGCTCCCCGATTTGTCATTCAGAGCCGATATCCACTGAACCTCAACGCACACTCAGAAAATAGATCAGTCAGTTAAGTGTCATACGTGATACACGCTTTGGGAGGTCACCTCTCGAAAGAGACATGACTGACTGGACAGAGATTATCCCGCAGTAGGTTGTCTTTGCTTTCTACGGTAGATTGGTTGACGACCAAGTCTATAGTGTATTCGCATAATGTGGCAAGTAACCGTTTTTAATTTCTAATATTTTTAAAAATTAATAATTTACCTATCATCTGTTGTTTCTTTAATTTATTACTTCCCTTATTTCCTGTGCTATTCTGACAGTCTTTCTAGGACTGATTAATCGGGGATATCCTTTGCTACAAACCGGACAACAGTTCAGCAGGGGGTCAATCATTGGCTCAAGAAATGCTATGCTGGCAGGCCAAGGGTCAACTCTATAAGCACCAATGTAATGCTGGCCAAATGAATTACAATTATCTTAACGCTTCTCGACCGGATTTACCTTCTTTTGAAATTCAAGCCACTTGTGAGCTCAATTCACTACCCTCATCGGTTGAAAAGAAAAGCTGTAGGAAATTATGATGAGTCTCTGAATAAGTCGGCATGTTAAAAGTTTCAGTGATCAGAGGATTCAATAATAAAAAAAAAATAAAGATGCAAAATAAATAAAATAACACCTCGGACGAATTTCGGACGATTCATCTTCAAAGAGATTTGTTATTGTTAATATGAACAGATCTTCGGGTGTTTGCTATCAAGTTAGAAGTGTGTAATGTCCACTGGCGACCGACCGATATAAGGAGATATGACTTCAAAAGGCTGAAAGAAAATTATTATTATGTCACTCCTTCAATAACTATTTGCCTGTAAACCATATGAACGTAAAGAAAATTGTTTAGAAAATATCTACGTCTCTGTTCTCGTTTATTTGGACTCCATTAATACTGTTAATATATATAAATAGATATTATGTTTTTCGTCTGCAGTCTTGAAGTTTGGAGAAATTTTGAGCCATTAAATAAAAATTTTTTCATCATAAATCTGTCAAAATTTTTCATAACTGCACAGATTTGTATCCAAACGTAAATAAATAAAATTTTAGAAGGAATTTTTTTATTAAACCGACAGATTTGTATCACTTCATCACGTTATATTTTAGTGAATACTCGTATTCGAATAAACGCTTCGGTTTATTAAGTAGTATATATTTCCTGGTCGCAAAAAAAATTATGATGACACTAAAATGCAAGAGAATCGGAAAAATTTAAAAAGAACCAAAAATCACTTCCTAAACACGGGATAAAAATCTACTCCTGATTACAATTGGGAAGAATGTAAACCAGGCTAATATATATATATATAGTCATCCGTAGACAGATCTGTTTCGCTGTATCACAGCTCATCAGTACGGTTAGGCTCCGATTGCTTTTTAACCCAGGATATATATCTATATATATATATATATATATATATATATATATATATATATAGGAAGGTGATAGCTGGGTAAGGATACCGAGGATGAGGGTTGGGCAGATGGGAAGAGTGTTTATATATATATATATATATATATATATATATATATATATATATATATATATATATAATAAAATCGACTCTGTATATCCAAATCTTAAAATCTTACACAAGTAATTTTTTAGGACCACGAATAACCGGCAGAATCTAACTCCGCTATTGTCCGCCGCTATAAAGCTTTGGATAATGAGGGGAAAAAAAAAAGAAAACTGCGGAGCACCGACAATACATACAGTACTTCACAGCAAAGAAAAAAAAACCCTCAAACGGAACGAACCACAAAGAAAGAAAAGTGCTCGATACAAAACTAACCAAAAAGGATTAACCGGGGTATGTGACGAGGAGAAGCTAGCAATAGCTAAATTTGAACCTGCCAACAAACTTATTAACGCTAAAACAGAAATACTAAATAAGTGTAGAATCCACAAAGCAAAATTTCTTGCTTAGTGTATCGGACCTTAATGTGACTCCAGAAATTTTTTTTTTTCTTCGAACACCCCCTTCCCCAGATGGGTTAGTCTTTGATAGGTGTCTATTTATTTGATTAGTCCTTGGTCTGCCTTTGCCCTGACGAGCCGTTGTGCGAAACCGCGGTAGGTCTTGGCGATCTTGCGATTTTTTCTCGTGTATATATATATGTATATATATACAAATGGATAAGAACGAAGACTCGCTCCCATTCTTTCAAACACTCTTCCCATCTGCCCAACCCACATCCTCGGTATCCTTACCCAGCTATCACCTTCCTCCTGACATTTCCTATGTCTAACCACTCCTTCTCTTTACCGTCCCCTATGTAGCCCCATGCGCAATAGTGGCAGTGGAATACCATCCTTGGGGTGAAATGATTAAAATAAATAAATAAATAAATAAAAAATAATTGCATTCTTTAAAACATTAATGTAAAACAGTGCTCAATATAAAAAATAGAGCAATGAATATTTATTGTTAACTATTATTTAGAACATGTGTAAACGACAAACTACTACAAAATTGTACATTAATTTGATATTGAAAGAAGAATATCTCATCAGGTAGCTAATAATAATGGGACATTGAAAGGCTGACATAAACAATATCCGCGATCTCTGTAAATCTTGCCAGTGGGTTTGAGCAGCGTTGCAATTTACATACGCGTTGGAGTAATGTCCATCGCAAGATAACTGAGGGACAACTCATGATAGTAAGATAACTAATCGAGTGTCGAAACAGTAGTGTCTGGACAAGATATACATCTGGTGCAAACACGGATGACGCAATATTTTTCAAGGCCAAACAAATTTCCTCATTCACCCTGAAAATAGATTCATACTTCTGCAAACTACTGCTTAAAAACGTAATCTGAGAGAAGAAAAGACATCGATTACACTTTGTCACTCCAGTGAGTCTAAAACTGATCATAAGATAAAAGAAATGAAACTAAAGCAGTCGTTTCATTTAATTTGCACAAGGAAGTATATATATATATATATATATATATATATATTACGCTCTCACAACCTGAAGAATGGTAGACTTTGAAAAAACAGTAGCTACTCTAGAATCTACGCATCGTTCGTTCAGTAATTTTAGAACACACTCAGTTTATGACGTATGTTTACATATATCACATCCTAAAAGCCTACATTTTTCTGCCGAGCGCCCATAGCTCATAGGTAGAATCGTCGACTGATGTCAATTCTGTCGGGCTTCAATCGTGGCTAACCGAACTGATCAGCTGTGGTATAGCGAAACAGTTTTGTCTCCGGACGAGTATATATATATATATATATATATATATATATATATATATATATATATATAATTATGTAGTTATGAATTAATTGTACTTTGCGATACGGAAATGTTTCGTGATAGAATCTCATTGGTTGTGCAGATGATTTACATTTATATTAAGCTCTATAATATTCGTTATAATGAGCACTGTTCATAATAAAATAAAGGGCAGATCACTCAAAATAAAATAAAACCTTGAGTCCTCTTCATCTGGAATTATATATATATATATTTATGTGTGTGTGTGTGTGTGTGTGTGTAAAATAACGTGAAGAAATGACAATAGGGAATTTACTGTTCCTTTTATTTTTAATTTCACAGTGGGCAATTCAACAGTAGAGCTAAATATTATTGTCATATAATTAATTCAATATTTTCGTGACACAGAATTTCCAATATTTCGAAATCATATTTTAACTATGACTCCATCTTCAAGCAATCGTTTTTGGGAGTGACTAACGGAAAATCTTTTTTCAAAAAGTGAGGTGTTTTTTACTTAAACGTATAAATAGCTTCTGGTCAGGTTATTAAACTACAATTTTGGAACCTAACAGAAAGAGGTTTTGTGTTTCGGTATTAGTTTACTAGCACCTCGTCAGGCAGTCAGACTGATTGGATTGCAGCCGACTATGTTTTTATTATAAATAATTCTCTAATAAGTACCGAGCACACTTAAAAAGGTAAATTACTAGAAACAGGGGAATGCTAACCCATTTATTTGTGCTACTATATATATATATATATATATATATATATATATATATATATATATATATATATTGTCTGTGTGTATTTAGGCAGCAGTTTTCATTGATGTATGTTTCATTAAATTATAGAGACAAGTTTTGTCTATTTATTTTATGTAGATTTTTTTATATCGTCTGATAAACTGAATAGCATTATGGTTGAAAGAAAGAAAATTACAATATTGATACATGTTTTTAATTAATCCTTTCCGAGCATATATCTACAATTATCAAAGATGAAAATTATATTAAGTTTATTAAACAGTTGGCGGATGAACCAATCGCTTCTGTTATCTATTATAGGCATAATATATATGTCGTCTTTTATAATGGCTGATGTTAACCAAAATCTCAGAAAGGATTTAATAAAAAAAACATGTACCAATATTCTTTCTTCTTTCAACGATAATGCTATTAAGCTTATCAGACGATATGAAAAGAATTTACATAAAATAATTCGACAAG
Organism: Ascarosepion bandense; assembly: GCA_037127315.1. Lineage (NCBI taxonomy): Eukaryota > Metazoa > Mollusca > Cephalopoda > Sepiida > Sepiidae > Ascarosepion > Ascarosepion bandense. Next base: position 8,231,432 of record JBBBDQ010001092.1, read on the forward strand.
ACGTGTCTATACCATGATATATATATTACTGAGAGAGAGAAAAAGACATGAGGGAGAAAGAGAGTCTGCTGTAAATATAAACTCAATAATTATATCTACAGTGTGATTGAGATATAACTACCTATTTTGCAATAACTATAAATTATTTATTTATTGTAATTTTCGTCTCAGATTTTTATTTGGATCTTTTATGTATGAGAATTTAATTTTTTTGTTTTGATTTTGTTTGAAATTTGGAATCCCTACAAACATTGCTGGACGTATTACCAGGCTGGTGCGTGCCCAGTTAGTGGCACGTTATGATGTTTGGGAATTTCTTATTCGTGGGAAAAGATTGTGGCGAATCGTTACAGGAATACATGCTCAAGTAAACGGAAAAACAATCAATAATTGTCATGCAAAACTCATGGGTACAGGGTCTGTTGCCAGTACTCGAAGAAGCAGTCTCCTTCCAAGTTCAGTGACCGGACGACAGTGCCAGCAGTTAAAAAAAATGTTCAAGAAAGTCAGTTTAATAATCAGCAAGGGAAAGTGGGATCTCCTTTCACACAACACAAACTGTGGTCAAGAATTAACTTAGATTGCATGCTTGTAAGTGCCACTTCTGCCAGTCCCTCATTGCTGACGATTGCGTATGGAGAATGTCCAGGTATCTTTAAAAATATCCCCTGAAGTTATGAAGCGATATATATGACATCGGTGGGTTTGTGAACCATCACAACCGCTACTTTTGGGCAGTCGAATATCCTCATTATCTCTGAAAAAAGATGCAAAATAGGCCCAAAGTAACGGTGTGGAGTGGGATGACTTTGAATATTATTGTGGATCTATTCATTCTTCACGATACCATGAATACTGAAAAGTACCTTACCATGCAGCAAAATGAAATCTGCCCAGTTTGTAGTGTTTAGGAGAATGCTAAAATTTGATTTTCATGGCAGATGCCGCCCCTTCCCAATTTACTATTGTCTTCCCTGAGAGATGGCTTGGTTGTCGTAGTCCGTCTGGGTTGCCAGCCAGGAGTCACGACTTAACACACTGTGACCTTTTTCTTTGGAGTTGGTTAAAGGAGCAAGTCCTACTATACCACACAAAGACTTTGAAAGAAATCAAAGGGCGATTGAATACAAGAAGTTTTGTCTTCCATCCCACAAGAGATCCAGGTGAATTTTTTTCTATAATCGTGTCGCCCCAAGCAAGGCATTTTACTGCCACTGTTGTGCAGGGGGTTACAGAGGAGGAATGTTATGAGGAGTGAGAGGTTGCAGGTAGTGTCAGGAAGAAAGTAGGAGAAGGAAGTGAATACTGATGAGAGTGGGGTGGACGAAGAAAAAAGCATGAGAGAGAGAGAGAGGATGTAAGATAGTGAAACAAGAGATGACTATTGATTTACATTAAATTCTTGGAGTTTGTAACTATCGAGAAAGCAAGTATGCGGAAGAAAATTCCACAGGCGGGAAGTGCGAGAAAAGAAACTGATGGAGTAAAGTTTGCGCTTACAATTTATTGATTTCACAGTAAAAGGGTGGGACCAACTTGCTAATCTTGTGGCTCGAGGAAAATCATATATAGGGGGTACCAGTGAAATGAGTTGACGCGATTCCTGTGCGTCTCGGGGAGCTGATAGAAAGATCTGGTGTCCATATCGATTTTTATACAAAACCTTTCTTTTAGAAATTATAGTTAATAAATAAATTATAAGTATTTTTCCTTTATTAAAAAATAGCGTAATGTTAAGACAGTATATATATATATATATATATATATATATGTATGTATATATATATATGTGAAACTGCTAAAAAGTTGTAAGTTAAAAATGTATTTTTTTGACAGTATTTATTTATTTCTATTATATATATATATATATATATATATATATATGATATTTCAGACCGGCCTCGGCCTTTCATCAGAAGCAAATTTAAAATTTAAGCTAGACGCGTCCGTCGCGAGAGCGTTCGTCGCGTGATGTAGAAAGCAATAAAGTTTGAATATTTTTAAACGTAAATCTAACTACAATAAACTTTTTTTTACATGATGTTTTAAAGAAACATACTCACGCAGAAAGAAAGAAAAATACTAGATTTTAAAATTAAATGCACATAGGCTAGGGTTAAATAGGGACTTAGGTATTCTGAATTTTTATAAATACTTCAATAGTTAAACATTTTTTAGATACACTTTCTTTTCTTGAAAACAACATTTAAAACACACACACACACACACATATATATATATATATATATATGTGTGTGTGTGTGTGTGTGTATGTATGTGTGTGTGTGTGTGTAACAATTCAGATATAATTATAAGAATATATATCCGAAATATCTATGAATAAAGACAAAAGCAAAACTTTTCGTTACTAACGCGTCTCGTCATCTGATGGACATTATAAAGGCAAAGCTAAAGATTATTTTTAACATTTACGTATAAACAAAGTAAAAAATCTTTAGGCTTACTAAATTTTAATTTAAACACGCACATAAATATATTTCACTCCAACTGTGAAAGGCAAACTAAATAATGGAGGATGATAAGTGATGTAATTTAATTCGTAATAAACAAAATTCAATAAATATTGTTACTGTTATTTTTTAATGTGTTTTTATTTGTTTGTGTATATATAACTTTTGTTGTTAAAGTAATTATTAATTTATTTTAATTTGATGAAATATTTATTTGAATTAATATATTATTATTCAACTATTTTCTGTTATTTTCAAAATAAATGATGGACTGCAATTACAGCCTCCATAAAAATTCGGAATCTTCTGAAAATCTCCTTGTTTAAGTTGGTGAATACTGCCGTAATCCTTTCCTTAAACACACTTTGGTGTTACAAGGAGTTTTCTTAGTTTCTCACTCAACAGCACCCAACACATAATAATTAAGTGGCGAGAAGATTGGGGTGTTAGGTTGCCAAATGCAGTTGGTAATATGAACGCAGTAATTATCTGACAACCATAATTGGATTATGCTGCTTGTCTTCTAGCAGCCACCCTCTTGACCAAAGTCACAACTATGTTTTTATTATAAACACTTATAATGAAAATAGTCATTATGTATTATTATTTTTTCATTTAGACATGTAGGTGTTTGTATACTTGCTTATAATTATGAAGTTGAATTTAAGTGTGTATTTATCTATTTAATATTAATTTTAGCAGTTATTTTAATTTTATATCTTAGTTCTTATTTTTATTATATTATTTATCATATATAATTTTATTTCATTTTGATGTTTATTTTATTTTAGTTTTAAATTTCCAATTTTAATTATATATATATATATATATATATATATATATATATATATATATATATAATAAAATAAATTTCGATGTTCAAAACTGTTGAATGATCATTTCAACATGAAATCCCTAAGAGAGATTTCACATCTCATCGGCTATTAACACATTTTCAAAATGAATTAAAAATGAAGGTTAAGAATTAAGAAATTTACATCACAAAAAATTCGGTAAGCAATCAACGTCTATTTTTAGATTTTACTTCTAGATAGCGTTGTAATTGAAAAAATTGGCTTCGTCTAGCTTAACAAGGGG
>JBBBDQ010001092.1:8240000-8385000 GCA_037127315.1 Ascarosepion bandense
ATTCAAAGTTGGACAGAAATAAATTAGTTTTGGTCCACAGTCCAAATTAACTCTCCAAACAAGCTAGCTTAAAATTCCACACAGACATTTTTTATTCATTTCACCCTAAGCAAGGTATCCTACTGCCACTGTTGCGCAAAGGGTTACATAGGAAAAAGTGATGAGAAACAGTGGTTAGTTATAGGAAATATTTATTACATAACTGATATACAAGAGTTCAACATTTCTGATAGTTTGCTATTTCTAGCAGGTGTTTGATATCACTTTAGCCGATTTTGGACTATCACATTATCTGTGTTTGAAATGAGATCCATCTCGTGCACGTTCTCTGTATTACTCAAATCTTAGGTAATATATTGAAATCTTGTATATCAGTTATGCAATAAATATATTTGGTACTTTGTTCCATTTTTATAATCCAAGATGCATTTAAAATGTGCCCCTTCATTATAGGACACTATGTATAAGTCATGTTTTTTCAAGAAGTTAATAAAAGCGTTTTTTTTTTCTTGTTGCAATAAATCGCTTTTGAGCATTTACCATTCCACAGTTTCTCAGTTGGGTGGTACCACTTGCTAGGGTCTAAGCTATGGAGAAATATTGAACCAAAAAACAAGAACAAAACACCATGAAAGTGAAAAATTACCACAGTTCATTTTTCTAATAAAAAATGACCAACATTACCTATTTATAGTATAATGACCAATATCTTTAATTTAAAGGCATATAGATGTTTTCAAATTATTTAGATTTCGACACACCCATACTGGTGTTGATATGCCGCTAAACAAAGTCAACTAACTATCCTTGTTGCCTCATATTTCTCTTGATTTTGCCAGACTTAACTTACGTTATTATTAGTCTCATCAATTGTACTAGTCTCTTCCTAATTATAAGTATCCATTCCTTTGAAGTCCCTATTTCATTATAATTGTCTCTTTGGTCACAGGTTTTATCAATGGTATCATTACTTGTTAAAACCAAATCACTGTCACTCCAAGTATTCTATATATTTGCGAGAAGAGTGTCCAGAATTTACTGCTAAATATATACGATTAGATATTACATGGCATTTCAGCTCATTTTGCTTTGCTTTAAATGATATTCTTGATGAATCTTTATGAAGTTTTTAACGATTTTTTATGAAATCTTAATTCTTTGTTTACTTTCTAAACAACACAAGCAGATTGCTCAGCATTCATTTCGTCCTGGGCATGACGGCAAACTGCATCCGGCAGCAAGGCCTCTGATTGGCATGTTGTGAATAGCATGGAACCACCTCTTAATTGCTGTTGTTCCCAGATCTACCCTGACCCGGAGTGGTAGCATCTGTTAGGGTCCCAGCTGGGCAAATAGTTAACCCCCAAACTGGTGTCAAAACATTATGAAAGTATTAAAATACATTTTTATAGGAATATATACATAAAAAATAAACATTTTATTTTATAGAAAAAAAATATTTTTTGTGTAAAAGTTATTCCCATGACAGATTTTTGAAGGAAAAAACTATTCTCAGCAAAACATTTTTTAATACAAATCTCGAAGACATTTCCAGTTTTCTAAAATAAAAAAAAATAAAAACAAAATTTTCATTAAAATCTGACTAAATCAACCTTCTCACTATAACTGAACATTAAAAAAATACCTTTTTGGCATTAAATAACCCACAGAGGTTGATATGCCGTTAAACAAAACTCAAACTCAGCATTCATTGTTAAATGGATTACTTATTACATAGCAATTCCGTTCACTTACCTTTGTCTTAAAAGTTATTCTATCTCTTAATACTTTGCTTTGATTCTTAAAGTACTTTTTTATTATTAGCATGCTCCAACGGATTTCTGTGTCATATTTTTATTTTCTTTTACTCAGTCAGTTAAGTTGCATACGTGATACACGCTTGGGCGTTCATGTCCTGAAAGATACATGACTGACCGGACAGAAGATTTTCCAGAAGTAGACTGCATTTACTTTCTGCGATAGGCTGTTTGGCACACAAGGCTATAAAACCCAATCTGTCTTGCTATTTAATCCATAGCTGGAGAGTGAAAAGACAGATTAATTAATACCTTTCCCAAGAACATTTGCGCGTAAGTGAATGCAACGAATTCAACTATAATTCAATTACGATTTCTCGTTCCGAGCAGATACCAGCGTGATGTTTCCAAAATGTAGCTCACGTATTGATTTGTTTATTTTCTATCAACCATGCATTCTTTTTATATATCACTTAATAGTCCTTTCTTTATATCCTTTTTACGATCTCATCTTAAATTTATTTTTCCCGTTTCTTTTCTGACTTTGCAACCAAGACAATGTTTTCAGCGTATCTTATGCTGTCCAGATCATATCCGGACACGGAAATCTTCGTAGATCATCTATTTCTTATTGTATTGTCTTTTCTGTCGAAATGATTAAACCATACACATTTGATATGAACGTTTTTCTATAATATGAAGCATTTGTTCAACCGAATCACAAAGCGTAAATCCCCATATACACACAATGTTTGATTTTATGATGCAGGTTAATATATATATATACATATATATTTTAGAATTGTCTCACTCCCAGCAAAGCAGGACCACCACTTGTATGTACGGGGTTACAGTGAGAGGAAAGAAGGGAAAAGGTACTGGGGATATCGAAGAAACAATTAAATAAAGATAGAAATCAAGGAGATAGAAAATTGCACTTACATTTAAGAGATTGTGGCTATCAGTAAAACAAGCAGATGAAAGGGAGTTCCACAGACAAGAAGAGCGAGAAAAGAAACTTTTAGAGCAGAAGAGGCAGTCACATTTACTTATTTCGCTTAAAAGGATGAGACCTCGATGCTAATATAGTAGAAGGCATAAATATATGTACTCGGGGCACCAGGGAAAGTAATTTGTCAGAGAAGTAGCCGTAAAAGTTGGGCTACCATGTCAGGATTGATTACATTGCAGATCCACCTTTGGATTTTGTTGAGGACCTTACGATGAATGGCGGGAGCAGCTGTCTATATATGGCAACAGCATTCAATACACGTACGAATGGTAGATTTATAAATGTGTAAACTGTTTTCTGATAAGAAAATCCTCTCTACCCGGCAAAGTGACCCAGACTTTCTAGCAGTATATACCGCTATAGATTCTATGTAGTCTTTCCATTCTATTGCTAAAACTTTCTACTAACTAGCACAAGCAGGTGAAATGTTCAAGAGATATTTCCGTAGGTAATATGCCCACTGTTTTTCAACTTATAATTGCTATATTTATAAAATAATATCTTAATTTGTTAGCAGCTGTTAAATTTTACTATACAATTTATAAATAATTATTTTAATATATGAATCTATAAAAATGATTTTCATTCTCATAGCCCACATATCTGGTTAAATAAATAATTTGCGGAATATTTTTTAAATAATCGCGAATACGCATCAGCACTATACAATACTGTTTTGTGAAAAACACTTTCTAGTTTCTATCTAAAAGTCTTGGAGAATATTTTTTAAAATCAACTCAATATTCCTTGTCTATACAGAAGGACTAATCGTTTGAGTTTAATAATCTATGTTCAGAAAACATATACTCGTATCAATGTTTTATTGAAACTCGTGTATATTAGTTTCTCATGAATTTTTTGCGTTGTGGTGCATTGGATATCGGCTCGGAACGAGAAATCGGGGAGCCAAGTTCGAATTCCAGCTGAATTCGTTGCATTCACTTACGCGCAAATACCCTTGGGAAAGGTATTAATCCGCCTATTCCTTCCACTTATGGGTTAAATAACAGGACAAATTGGGTTCTATATCCTTGGTCGGCAACCAGTCTACCGCAGAAAGCAATGGCAACATAGTGCGGGATAATCTTATGCCCAGTCAGTCATGTCTCTTTCGAGACATGATTGCCCAAGCGTGTATCACGTATGGCACTCAACTGACTGACTGAAGATAACATCTTTGAAATGGCCTCCATTTCGCATAAACGTATTCTTTCTAAGTGTTTTTAGCATTTGGAATTGTTAACGTTTGTGGCTCCAGTAATCTAATTCTGCACTTGTTTGTGGCTTGTTGATATAAACTTTTTCTTTTTAATAGATCCAGAGAAAAAATCTAGAGCTGTCAGATCTGGAAAACGAGATGGCCAATTTATCTCTTAAAACTGATTAACTAATTTTCTGTCAAACATTTCATAATCTGTGTTCGCTGTATTTATTTTTTTTCATGCTTATATTTCAGGGTTTTCTTTATATAAATCTAAAATAAACAAAAAATGAAATAATTTCTTTAAAAAAGTTATTAAATATTGAAACCCTTCGTAACTTTTGGGCCCCCTGTATATTCACTCTGTTCAATAAACGATTTTAGGTTTATAAAACCGTCTCAAATGTTTTGACATCTTTTTAAGATTCTTAAAAAGAGCTTTACTTTGCTCATATCTTTTCAATATTGTTAATAGATTTTTGTTGGTTCTTTGACCTCTGCTTAACCTTTTCCCAATTACCATTGCTCTGTAGCGATCACTCAGTAAATTAACTTTCTCTCTCTTTGAGTTTTTTTTTTTTATTATTCCGGCCTGTAGCAATCTTTGTTTAAAATTAAAAGATACATAAATTTCAGTAACTTTTATGTATTTATTTACAATAGAAAGAACACCTATTGTGTTGCAGAATAAAACCACAGTGCATAGAATGCGTTTTTGTAGATACTATTACTAATAAAACTAAAGGGTTAAAATAACACGTTTAATTTATCATATAAATTTACCTGATAAAATTATCAATACCGTTATTTCGATGGGATTTTTACAGTAACTTGTATAATGAAATTCGATATCATGGTTATATATGAAAAAAAATTTGTGACATTAAATTGTGGAGCATATGTTCTTTTGAATAACCAGAGCAACACTACCAACATTTATGACTTTAATAACTGAGTTACGATGTTAGGCATAGCTGGAGAAAATTTACTGTGATCTGCTACATGTGTCTTTGACTCTGGCGAGCGTGAACGGCATTAAAATACTTGCAATCAAACGAGTGTTCCTGGAACTATTTTATTATCTTTGTTCAATACAAGATCCATGTGCGTTGTGGTAGAGTGGATATCGGCTCGGAACGAGAAACCGGGTAGCCGAGTTCGAATTCCAGTTGAATCCATTGTATTCACTTACGCGCAAATACCCTTGGGAAAGGTATTAATCTGTCTCTTCCTTCCAGTTATGGGTTAAATAGAAGGACAGATTGGGTTCTATAGCCTTGGTCGGCAACCAGTCTACCGCAGAAAGCAATGGCAACCTTTTGCGGGATAATCTTCTGCCCAGTCAGTCATGTCTCGATAGAGCCATGATCGCCCAAGCGTGTATCACGTATGGAACTGACAAGAAACTGACTGACAAGATCCATGACGAAGTATCGCTAATGCCTGACTTGAATGCATATTGCGTGTGTGTGTGCATGTGTGTGTTGATTGTTAGTGATTGCTAGTGACTTGTGCATCTTGGAGCAGATTTGGTGGTATGATGGTTAGCAAATTGCCTCGCTAGAACTATTATAATTGAGTAGTGAGTTCGATTCTCACTGTGTGTCGCATACTTTCGGCCTTATGCCACATCTAAGATGCGCTTAGTAAATCACCATTAAATGCACGACGTGGTGTAATGGTTAGCAAGCTTATCTCGTTAGGAGCATTATAATCGGGTAGTGAGTTCGGTCCTCCCTGGGTGTCCTATACTTTCGAACTTGTGCCACATCTAAGCTGCGCTTAGAAAATCACCGTAACCATCGAAGCTGGCATCATTGTAACATTTCATGTATTGCTTAAGACCATCAGCCGATTGGAAAGCTCCAGAACAGTGGGAACATGAAACGCTCCCATCCTGGGACTCAATGCGCAGGATGGGAGGAACAACAGGTGTCGTTGGATTGCTTTCATGCGATTCCCTGTGATTAACAAGGCGCGCCTTTGACAGCGGTGTTTGGTTAAACACCTCACAGACCCACTTCTTCTTCTATGTGCCCTGTCCCTTCAGGATGTAGGCGATCATGGTTCTCCATGTCTCCCTATCCGTTGTGGCTCTTAGTATGTTTGCTCCTGTTGCTCCTGGCAACCCCGTTCCGTCATCCACCTGATCAGACCCTGCAAATATGTTATCCGCTGCCTTCTTCTGTCTCTCTTTCCTTCTATCTGACCAGTCAGTATCAGGTTCTCCAGGCTCTCCTTCCTTATTGCGTGTCCCAGGAACTTCAGTTGTCTCTTCCTGATGCTCAGTATCAATTTCCTTTTTGTTACCATTCTTTCCAACACCTCATCGTTGCTTGCATGTTCAGTCCACGATATCCGTAGCATCCTTCTGTAGAACCACATTTCGGCCGCTTCCAGTTTTGTCCTCATTTTCGATTATATTGTCCAGCATTCACTGCTGTATTGAAGAACTGGCATAACGTAGCACTCTTTTCTTCGTTTCTATTGAGATTTTCCTGTGTGTTAGTATTTTGCTCATCTTCTGGAACGCATGCTTTACCATGCCAATTCGCCTTCGGATCTCCGTGTCGCACTTTCCATCTCCTGTTAGAACACTTCCTAGGTACTTAAATCTTTGTACTTGCTTGATTCTGATAACTCCCACCTGTATTTGGCATTTTGGGTTGTATCTTGCTGATGACCATGCACTCATTTTTCTTAAAGTTTATTTGTAGACCCTTCTTGTCACTCTCCACTGCTACTTTCTGTATGAGGTCTTGTAGTTTCCTTTTCGTGTCCGCAATCAGCACTGTATCGTCCGCATACCTTATGTTGTTCAGGTTCTGGCCTCCAATAACGAATCCTGGCGTGTCATCTACGGTCGTCAAAATATTCTCGCTGTATAGGTTGAACAGATCCGGTGAAAAGACACATCCTTGTCTTACGTCTTTTTCTATCTTTGTGTATCTACTGAGATCGTTACATGTCCGTATGCAGGCCGTTTGCTGCCAGTAGAGATTCTCGATTACTCTTATGTCTTTCCCGAAAATGTCGAGGCTGCCCAGCATCTCCATCAATTCTTTGTGTCGTATCTTGTCGAATACTTTCGCGTAGTCAATGAAGCATAGGTATAAGTCTTTCTTCATTTGTAATGCCCTTTCAGAGAGCATTCTAATCATGAATATGGCGTTCCTTGTTCCAGTGTCTTTGACGAACCCGCACTGTTCCAGCCCTATCTCTGGCCTGATTCTGCTTCTCGCTCTATTCGTCAGGATTCTGACAATCAGTTTTGTAATGTAGTTTGCACTCGTTTGCACCAGGTTTCTTCGGCAGTGCTATAAATATCGACTTGCATAGTTCGTCTGGTATTATTCCGCTGCTATAAATTTCGTTTACTATGTCGGTAATTTTTTCTATGCCATATTCTTCTTGTCAGTAGCTCTATCACTATGCCATCTGGGCCAGGTGCTTTGTTTCTGTTCATTTTGGCCATTGCAGCTTCCACTTCGGATTTTAGTATTTCCGGTCCATCCATCTCCTTGTGTATTCTCGGTTGTTCTCTCTTGTCACAAAAAAGATCCTTTATATATTCTTCCCATTGCTCTTTCTCTAATATGATTATTTCTTCCTTGGATTTTATGCATCCTGTTGATGCAATTGTATGTGTCTTGAGCACAGTCATGTTTGCATATTGATTTTGTCTTAGATATAAGAATAATTAAGCGTGATAGTAACGAACCAATTACAGTTGGTATAGGAATGGATGTACATGCGTCACGCGCGCGTGAATATGAATGATGTGATTGGCGAATTCTTCTGTGCAGGTAGACCTTTAAATACGTGCATCACAAAATAGGTTAGCACCAGTACTAGATTATTTTTTCTCGTTAAAACGATGCAAGTATGTCACTTAGAAATCATTGGTACGTTTTCTGATTTTTCTATTGTACGAAATCGCTTAAGGACGAAAGTACATTTAAAATTTGGTATATATTATGCTTCCCTGAAATATCTCCACAAAAATTGCAACAGTAGTTTTCAAATATACCCAGAAAAAGTACTTAGTACAAACGGGGTTTGATTTGTGTAAGTAATGTATTTTATATAAATTGCAAACAATTCTTCCCATAATCGACATCTGTTAAAAAAAAAAAATAGTATAAATCGAAATTTACTATGGCGATACGAAAAAGAATGGAGATAATTTTTGCGCTTAAAATAAAATGAACTCAGGTCAATGTACCTTGCTCATATTTCTGATAACGACGTACATGAAAGAGATGTTTTGTTAATATGCTGCAGCTAACAAATAACGTGCTTGTCTTCACATCCCCGAAGATTTTCGAGTTGCATTGCTACCAAAAATCTATTCATTTGAACTAGTTGCCAACATGCATTCACACTTCTCATTGGTTTTAACGCCAACTTATTTTTAATTCCTGTTACAAAATTTGATTGTTTCTAAAAATAATTTCACGCAGTACAAAGCTGTAGTATTGCTCTAGTTAGAGAAACTGTCGACAGTTTAATTTTAAATGCAACTATATATATATATATATATATATTTGTGTGTGTGTGTGTGTTTTCAGAACGGATGTGCTTTGTAGTGCAGTGGATGTCGGCTCGGAGGGGGAAATCGGTGAGCCAAGTTCCAATTCCAGTCGAACACTCTGCATTTCACTTCCGCACTAATACCCTTGGGAAAGGTATTAATCCGTCGCTTTCCTCAAGTTATGGGTTAAATAACAGAGGTCTGCCATTCATGCAATCTGTGGCGAACTTCTGCACTGATTGTTTGTTATCAGCAGTTCCAAAAAGTGTGGATGGTGCTAAACAAGCCTTCACCACTGAAAACAGTTCTGTGTGCTGCAGTCTAAGTTAGGCACTCATACGTCAAAATCGACGGGAGAGTCCATAATAATAATAATATATAATTTTTTTAACCGTTATTATTAATACGGATAATATTGATACTCATATTGAAATATATACTCTGTTTTTATTATTAAAAAATATATTTATTTACATTTGCCAATTTGAATATTCGATAAATTTGGTTTGAAAAAATATGCGTCTTTCAGCAGTATTCGAAGCTGCGCTACCTATAGAAAACCTTCTTTTGATCTGACATGTCTTGACCGCACACCAGGTAGGTCCTCCTCATCAAACAAGCCCAAATAGGACTTTTGAACACACGTTTTTCCTTGGTTCTTAAAATATATCGATCTGCTCTGTTTCCTCTCCTCACGTAAACGGTGATTTGTTTTTAGAAAATTGATTAAATCAGACATTTTTTTCAATTATTTGTTTAAACGTTATTTTAATGGTTACTCATATTTGATTATAGATCTGTTTTTATTTCTTTCAAATATATTAAGATACATTACTTTCTATTTTATATTTTTACGTTGATATACTTTCTGTAATCAGGTGTATGTGCACATACATTGAAATCCATTCTCTGAAATATCTATCTATCTATCTATCTATCTATCTATCTATCTATCTATCTATCTATCTCACTCCGTATATATATATATATATATATATATATATAATTTTCTTTAAAACAACATTTATAAGTATTATTAAAGATAGGTTTACGTTTACAAATATTAAAAACATCTGTCGCTTTCTGCGTCACGTGATGTAAACAATGTCTCGACGATTTTAAAATCATTTGTTCCTGATGAAAGACCGAGGACGGTCTTAAATATCAAATATAATAATGGAAATAAATAAATACTGTCAAAAAAATACATTTTTAAACTTACAACTTTTTAGTAGTTTTTCCTATATATATATATATATATATATATATATATATAATGCAGCATATCCGATTACATTTTTGCAAATACACTATATGTTACCAAACTTTCTGCACATTTTATGCTTCTATTGCTGCGTGTGAGCAATGCACTTTGGAGCATATATAGACACGCACGCACACATATTAATGGTGTGTTTCTTTGTATGCGGTCGGATTCTGGCGTCTGTATTCGATCATTGGTGTACGTGTGTGTATTGCATGGTGTCTTGGTGCTTGGTATCTTCAAGCGCCCGCTCGTGTGTGCGAGTTCTTGCCTCTTTTCGCTTACATATGACATGTTGTTTGCGCTAACAAACAATTCGTGACATCACCTTTAAATCTCGATTCCTTCGAGGAAGTATCCCCGCCGGGCGCGTGACACTCCGAGGCACGGATCCAGTTCTGTCTCACAGCGAAAAACCCTTTAAAGACCCTCAACTATTGTATCTCTGTATCTGTACAATGATTCATGTTCTGTCTCCAGTACTGCGTTTGGTATAAGTGTGCGGCTGCAAGTGCGTGGTTCAGAACCAGTAAAAATTATGAAAGGACGTGTATGTATGAACGTATACACGTGTACAGAGGCCTGTGTCTCTGTTATTGTTCTGCAGTATTAACGTTCGGTGTGTATTTTTTTGCTTTTGAAATCGCCTGTACGATTGATATTCTATCATATTAGCTTTTCCAAAAATGTGTAAGTATGGATGGCAAATATTCTGTCAATGTTACATACACACAAATTTTCTACGAGGTACTATTTTTGATACTCTTCTAAGATTCACAAAATCTGCACACAAGCACACACACATACACAAATACATATACATATAAAAAGGTAATGTATATAATCTGATATATATGCAGAGGATATCAGAGATATTTATTCATATAGGCAGTGCATACGTAGGAATCATTGATCTAAAAATCAAACTGTGGCGGGAAAATGTTCCTTTGTCTACACTCTGTGTATGTTCTTTCCAGATTTATTACTCTATACACACACACACACACATCCGCACGCGCGCGCACACACACACACACACACACACACACACACACACACACACACACACACATATATATATATATATATATATATATATATAGTGCAGTGTTATGGTAATGTTTGGTATCAAAATTGTTGTTTTCCGTAGTTTTTACTGATAAAAGGTATTTTATCAAGCTGCTTTTTTCATCGGAAAGTGCTCGATAACGGGGTGGAGATAGAGCGTTGATAGTTCAGTGCAAAAATTTGTAACTGTAACTGTGCAGATTCATGCCGGCTTCGGAGTTTCGTGAGAACACCGTCATGATGCACTCACTCATCAAGTCTGGGTATCATATCTTTGTCCTTGCGAGTCTTCAAAGTCGGCACGAACCAGCTCAGTTAAAAAGACAAATTCTTTGCTTTAAAATATACACACGCGCGCGCGTTACCTCTCTCTAACTACAGCTCTATTAGGTCTCAATTGATTGCACATGGAGACTTATCAAACTCCATCCCTACCATACTCGTCGATTATGCAAATCCAATAGCCTCATGCACATGTAAAAACAGCTAAAATATAATGAGCATTATTACTAAAACAAAAAGTAAAGCAAGCACTGAGTAATATCAACCATAAACACGGTCACAAATATGCTGAACGTGTTTGGAAAATAGAAGATTTCTATAACTCTAAATACATACATAAAACAATCCATATATTCAGTTAAAAGAAAAAATAAAATTCATACTTGATAATGGTTAAAGATATAGTTGAATGTGTTTGGGCATATAGAACATTTTTAAAATTTAAAGAAAAATTAAATAAAAAATATAACTGCAGTACCTTGTCAACAGACGTGCACACACACACACACACGCACGCACACACACACACACACACGCACGCGCACACACACACACACACAAACACACACACACACACACACACATATATATATATATATATATATATATATATATATAGGGTGTGTCAAAACTACTTTTACAAAATTTGCGAGAGTATTACTCCCATTAAAGTAAGGACAAACGTTCAGATAAACATATGTCCGAATATCTTTCGTTTTTTAGTAATAACACTACCGGCCATAATTATTAGGCCACTCCAGTGTTTTCAAAAAAATTGATGTATTTCATACGATTTTTTAGTATTTATTGCCAAGTGAATAATTGTAAATCAAAATTCTTTTGTTAAACCTGCACAATAACATAGGCATCAAATGAATTTATAAATATTTTATAATTACCTATGTTGCAGTTTCATCAATGAAAGAATGAAGAAAATTTATGGTGATTCAGACGAGTTCACCTTTGCTTCCTTGCCTTGTAAAATTTTGCAAAGTAATAATAAGAAAAGAACCATTCTATTTTCATTTGACAATAAATACTCAAAATTGTATGGAATACGTCATTTCTTTAAAAAAAAAATGGGTGGCTTAATAATTATGGCCGGTAGTATAAGTTTAGAATTTGGAAAATAGACCATTCCTATAACTCTAGATAACTACAGATAACTCCCATTAAAGTGAAGATAGAAGTTCATATAAACATATGTCCGAATATCATTCGTTTTTTAGTAATTAAGATTAGAGTTTAGAGTAGACGATGTTAAATGTACAATGGGCCTTCCTGCATACGTAGTTCATTATGTCAGCAGCAAAGATTGGAAGAATCAGTTTCCTTTGGACCGAAAACGCAATCTGATAAATTCGTGCAATCTCGCATCCATTACCTTTCGCGCGACCAGATGTAAAAATCATATTTGCCTGCTCACAATATCCTGTTATTGTTAAACTGAAAATGTTCGAAGAAGATATAGTTTAACGTGATTGATATTATACAGATAAACTTTCCGAACTTCACGTTGTGTTCTGTCTATTTAGTTTAAGTTCTTTCCACCAACTATTTGCCGTCAGTGCGATAGGCAAGATTTCAGTGAATATATCTTGGTGTTTTATTGAATAACGAAATTTTTAAATGAAACCATTTAACCTCATGTTTAATGATTACAATAAGCAATACCGCAGGAGAAACATTCATGAATTAAGTTTTTATGCATATTAAATATTTAGTACCAGTTTCAAAGATTCCAAACATCCTGCTCAAATTATTGGTTGCAATTATTATACAAAATAAATAATTTACGTCAAATACATATATTTCACGTCTGAAAAAAATATTTTGAAGTGTGTAAGACTTCCTACAGAAGATTGCTGAAGAGAGTGACAAGAAAGGACTACAAATAAACTGAAAGAAAAACAAATAGATGGTCATCAACAAAATGCCCAGCCCAAAATGCCAAACATATAACATATTTGAAGGACCTGATCAGGTGGATGACGGAACGAGTGTTGCGTGATATAACGGGAGAAAGCATGCCAAGAGCCACCAGAGATAGGGAGATGTGGAAAGCCATGTTCGCCTATGTCCTGAAAGAACAGAGCATATAGAAGAAGAAGAAAAAGAAGAAAAAAAGAAGAAGAAGAAGAAGCGTAATAAAAATAAATGCATGATATTTAATATATTCTTTCTGAAGTGGTTACCCATCACTCTGATCTGATTCGAACGATATAGAGTTGAGCTATGTAAAGAAGTTCATTTTAGTGCAGTGGATAAAAACTCCGAGCAAGAATTCCAGATCAAATTCCAGTTGAATTCGTTGCATTCACTTACGCACAAATACCCTTAGGAAAGGTATTAATCCGTTGCTTCTCCATCCAGCTATGAATTAATTAACAGAACAGATTGGGTTCTTAAGCCTTGGTTGGCGACCAGTCTGCCGCAGAAAGTAATGGCAACCTACTGCGAGAAAAAACTTCTTCTTAGTCAAGCGTGTATCACGTATGTTATTTCCAAATTTCTAAATAGGCTACAATAGATACGGATCACAAAAATATTTGAATTTAGTAGAAAAAATTGTATCTTCAGATTACGATGAGTCAAAACGAGTTTGTGGATTTATTTTGGTATTTCCGGGACAACCTGAGCGTTCAGTAACATTTGTGTCTGTACGACCGCGTTTAGAGTCAGCATACCAGCTCTTAATCGTTGTTTCCGAGAGAGCAGAGTCTGAACAACACTTATCACGCCATCGGCTCGGAACGAGAAACCGGGGAGCCGAGTTCGAATTCCAGTTGAATCCATTGTATTCACTTACGCACAAATACCCTTGGGAAAGGTATTAATCCGTCTCTTCCTTCCAGTTATGGGTTAAATAGCAGGACAGATTGGGTTCTATAGCCTTGGTCGGCAACCAATCTACCGCAGAAAGCAATGGCAACCTTTTGCGGGATAATCTTATGCCCAGTCAGTCATGTCTCTTTCGAGACATGATTGCCCAAGCGTGTATCACGTATGGCACTTAACTGACTGACAGTATTTTTTCCATCAGAAAGCAATGCTTTATCAGCACACGAAGTTCAGATTTTTCCATTGTTTTGAAAATATGCAGACATAGCTTCGCTTAAATAACTGTAATTTGTAATGAAATAACTCGATTTTGCCCAAATATTATCACGTGCCATTTGAAAGTTAGTTCTTTATAAAAATCATATGCATTTTTAGTAGTGGCGCCATCTACATGTCAAACTCGGAATTTATTGAGTGATGTGTTATATTGGATCCTACGTGATTGCTGTCTGATTTCAAATAGACTGACATCAACACTTCGTTTATAAATTAAAATATTCAATTATAACTTTATCCCGGTCTTGTTCTTTTCATTGACTTGATTGTATTGTGGAAGGAGTGGTTTGGTCGGATAGGAACACGCGCAATCGAAGCGGACCAGACAGAAGGCCGCTTTCTTCTGTCTTAAAGTATGTCTGAGACAAACTGCTTCTAAAAACTGACTGTGACAGGTGACGTCACTCAAATAGTTCATTGGCACCTGGTATTTCCGCTAAACTCCGTCTTTTCATGGGCGCTGACCAATATTTGACCTTCGCTCGTCAAAACAAAATCTGCCTGATATCTGTCACGCCCAGTGCAAAATGCACTTCTTGTCAAATATATTCAACATAACTGAACAACTGGTTGACCTATAGAGAGGATTTCAATATTTTTTAAAATCGTCACCCCAAGCAAGGCATTCCACTGCCACTATAGCGCAGGGTGTTATATGGAGCGATTGGGTATAGGCAATGTCAGAAGGAGGGTGATAGACGAGTTAGGATGTACATAGGGAGAGAGTTGGTGAGAATGGGTGTGAGTTAGTGTGTTAGGAGGTGTCTATTGACCCTACATTTAAACTCCTGGAGGCTGTAGCCCTCGGGGAGCAAGCATGCGGAAGGGAATTCCACAGGCGGGAAGTGCGAGAAAAGAAGCTGTTGGAATAGAAATTGAGGTTACATTTCATAGGTTTTACTGTAAAAGGGTGGGACCTATTTGCCAATCTAGTATTTCGTGCAAATTCACACCTGGGGGCACCAGTGATTTAAGTTCATCAGAGCAGAAGCCATGAAAGTATTTATAGAAGAGGCACAGGGAAACCACGTCACGCCGGTGAGAGAGTGTCTGCATGCGGTCAGCTAAGTCGGTATCAATCACATTACAGATTCTTCGCTGTATTTTGTCAAGAACCCCGAGAAGAATAGCAGGGGCACCCGACCAGATGTGGCAGCAGTATTCAAAACACGGGCGATGGTAGATTTATATAAGTGCAGGATTTATATAAGATTCAGACGGAAATATTTTCCGGGCCCTGCACAGAGAGCCGACTTTCATAGCAGCGGATTTAGCAATGGATTCGACGTAGTCATTCCACTTGAGGTCCGCTAAGAGTGTCAGGCCAAGCAGGCGTAGTGTTTTACTCTCTGGGAGGCAAGCCTGTTCCATGCTAATGGAATAGTAGTCAAACCTTGGATTTATCCACCCACACTTTTCGAAAGAAGTGATAACAGAGAAATAATGCACACTGGAACAAGATATCTCCAAACTGACCTCCCCGTGTTTGAATTCAAAGTTATTTTTCTTTTTCTAGACTGGCTGTCACCTAAAAACGAAAAGCAAGAACTCGCAACTTTTCTAAGTACCTTAGCACTAAGTGAAAAAAAGAAAATAAAATATTGACCGAAATTAATAATTTCCTATTCAGCACCCATAACAATTGACCTACTCACACAAATGCTGGTATGTATACATACATACATGATGGATACAACGATATCGTTCAATGTCACTGCTTGACCCTTTCTCAGATATGGACAATGCAAATCTGGCTTTTTAGTCTTGATACGGTCTTAGATTCCCTTGGACAGATGGAGCAACTTTGGACATCTTTGCTTTAATTGTTACAAAATGTTTTCATGTCATGTAGTTTTGCCATCGCTGCGATTGACTTGTAACACGGTACCTTGTCTTGGTGAAAGATCACTTTTTCTTCTTCATTTATGGTCGTTTTTTGGCGATTTCTTCATTCAAACACTCAAATAATCTAAACTTATTGATAAAGAGAAGTTTGTCTGTGTGTCTATGTATGTATGTGAGTGTCCGTTACCTAGAGACTCCGAAATTCTGAACCGATATTCTTGAAAATTTACAGTTGTACTATAAGCGTCTGCGAGTGTTCTTAGCTAGGTTTTCTGTCGAGGTACTCTCGATAAAT
This sequence comes from Ascarosepion bandense, assembly GCA_037127315.1. NCBI lineage: Eukaryota > Metazoa > Mollusca > Cephalopoda > Sepiida > Sepiidae > Ascarosepion > Ascarosepion bandense. Next base: position 8,256,376 of record JBBBDQ010001092.1, read on the forward strand.
TTTGAAAATCGATAATCGAAAAAATAGGGTTATAGAAGGAGTGGTCCGATTTTAATCAAATTTCATACACTCATAGACAAAGACATAAGAAACGATATTCAGAAGTTTCAAGGTTGCAGTTCTTACAATAGTGCAGAAAATCGATAATCTATATATATATATATAAGTGTGTATGTGTGCGTGCGTGCTTGTGTGCGTAGAGAGAGAAAGAGAGAGCAAGAGAGTTATGTATGTGTCGTTATATGTCTGCGTGCGTGTTTGTGTATGTAGAGGTCATGGTAGTGGGATTATTTGCATTTGAGACCAAATCTCTACCGAAAATCAGCATTAGATAGAATATCTGCATATTGCCCCGGGCGCTTCCACCTGTGATTGGTGCGTACATGCTCGACCTTCAGGCTGGATCGAATTACATGCATCTATTCCTCCTCGCCGTTTTTCTGCTTACGGGAAATTCAGCGGAATATCATTGAATGATACATACTTCCACGGATCACAACACAGTTCCAACGTCTCTCCCATTACACCAGGAAAGGAAGTTCGTTGAATTCTGAACCATACGTGACAAAGGTCGTGGTCATTGGATAATTTTTGCTCTTGGCTAATAGACATAGAGATGGGCAACACACGTGCAACTAAGCATTGCTCCGTAGTTAAAGAGTATATTTAGTGTTGTTGAAATGTGTGAAATTATATCCTACAAGACGCACACACACACACAAACACACACACAGTGCGAGTGTGTGTGTGCGTGAGAGAGAGAGAGAGAGAGAGAGAGAGAGAGAGAGAGAGAGAGAGAGAGAGAGAGAGAATGTGTATGTGTTTGTGTGTGGGGAGTGGTAGGATAAAATTTCACATATATCAACAACATTAAATAATCTTTATTTAACTATGGAGCCATATACTTAGCAAATAAGCAGTCGTACCAAGCTACCCATACATCAACCGTGAGGTATCATTAGGCCCGATCGTTCCGGGTAGCCTGGTGTGACTGCTTATTTACTAATCATATTTAGCGTTGCTTTCTTATTGATGAATTTTTTATCTAGCAGTTTCTTATTGTACCATATCTTGAGAGCGGCTGTTTTCTATATATATATATATATATATATATATATATATATATATATATATATATAGTCATCCGCAGACAGATCTGTTTCGCTGTATCACAGTTCATCAGTACGGGTAGTCTCCGATTGCCTTTCAACCCAGGATTGAAACCCGACCGAATTGGCGTTAGTCGGCGATTCTACCTCTGGGCCATGGGCGCTCGGCAGAAGAAGGCAGACCCCTTAGCGTATACACTATCATTATACACGCCCAATAGCTAGAGTGTTCTAATTCATTACGGAATGAGCGATATATATATGTATATATATTGATATATCCCGGAAAGGAATATCAGTGTAAATATCAGGGGAAGAATCGTACTCGACATAGGAAATAGATATCACGGATTTATTGTACGAATGTACAATTAAGAATAAGATACAGATAAGCAATCAAAGAGTAGGGGCGGAAAAAACTACCAAGTAGAGAATGCCTTCGCCTAAGACGTTTGTATTTACTAGCCTTCCCACGCAAGGCCAGATGTGACACATTGTCATTTTATAGTGGGTATTCCCGGCCATATAGCCGGGTCAAAAAATATCTGTCTATTTTTCCCAAGTCGTGGTTCTACCCTTCGGCGGAACCATGACTGGGTTTGTGCTCTCTGCTCGGAAGCAGAGAGAGCCCTCTATACCCGAAAGCAGAGAGCTGACAGTGTCATAGCGTCGACAGGCGAATGCCTAAGACTGTATTTACTAGCCTTCCCACGCAAGCCGGATGTGACACATGGTCATTTTATAGTGGGAATTCCCGGCCATATAGCCGGGTCAAAAAATGTCTGTCTATTTTTCCTCAGTCGTGGTTCTACCCTTCGGCGGAACCACGACTGGGTTATTGCTCTCTGCTCGGAAGCAGATAGCTGACAGTGTCATAGCGTCGTCAGGCGAATGCCTAAGACTGTATTTACTAGCCTTCCCACGTAGGCTGGATATGACACATGGTCATTTTATAGTGGGAATTCCCGGCCATATAGCCGGGCCAAAAAATGTCTGTCTATTTTTCCCCAGTCGTGGTTCTACCCTTCGGCGGAACCACGACTGGGTTATTGCTCTCTGCTCGGAAGCAGAGAGCTGACAGTGTCATAGCGTCGTCAGACGAATGACTAAGACTGTATTTACTAGCCTTCTCACGCAGGCCGGATGTGACACATGGTCATTTTATAGTGGGAATTCCCGGCCATATAGCCGGGCCAAAAAATGTCTGTCTATTTTTCCCCAGTCGTGGTTCTACCCTTCGGCGGAACCACGACTGGGTTATTGCTCTCTGCGCGGAAGCAGAGAGCTGACAGTGTCATAGCGTCGTCAGGCGAATGCCTAAGACGTTTGATCTCTCCGCTTGTCACCGTCCTTTATAGTCTAGAGCATTCCATTCTCGGGGATGGCTGGATGTTCCACTATAACATATATATATATATATATATATATATATATATATATATATATATATATATATATATATGTCTTTAGGCAGCCAATTTTTTAAACATGTCAGATTAAATAAATTGCAAACATTACGTTTGCTTATTTTTAATAAAATCCGTTCATACTCATGGTTAATATTTCGCGTATTACAATCAAAATATGTCAGAAATGAGCTGTAACGTTTACAGATGTTATTTTCATACATTTCTCAAGGTACCCCAGCAATTTCAACCTCTTTCCGAGAGATTTTTATATACATAAAAAAAATCATAATCGATAATACAACTATCCTACACCAAGAAAAGAACAAAAACAAACTACAGATTCTCGAAAACACTTAAGCCGACAATTAATAGAATTAGCAATCAATACTGTAGTCAGTCAGTCAATTAAGTGCCATACGTGACACACGCTTGGGTGATCATGTCTCGAAAGTGACATGACTGACTAGGCAGAAGATCATCCCGCAGTAGGTAGCCATTGCTTTCTGCGGTAGACTGGTTGCCAACCAAGGCTATAGAACCCAATCTGTCCTGTTATTTCACCCATAACTGGAAGGAAGAGACAGATTAATACCTTTCCCAAGGGTATTTGCGCGTAAGTGAATACAATGAATTCGTCTGGAATTCGAACTCGGCCCCACGATTTCTCGTTCCGAACCGATATCCAATGCTCCACAACGACGTGCTGAAATGTTTGTAAGAAGAACAGTTTTTTCATGCTTTAACTCGTGCATGACCATGACTTTACAACTTATTAAAAAGTGCATTTTGGATAATTTTCACGTTCTAATGATCGCTAGCAATTTGTTAACTGTTATATTTGAAGCAGAAAAAATGCAACGTTTCAGTCCAGAATGTCGCTAAGAAACGATGACACAGCTGATGACACGCGAGTCAAACAGCGTCTTACTTCTGAATAGAAATATGATGAGAAGAGAACTTGAATCTAGAATGTATTAATGAATAAAGGTTTTCTATTTTATAATCAAAACGATTTAATTTAACTTTTTGATTCTATATAAATGAATTTGTCTCCATGCTCAGATTGAAAATAAATAATATAATAGGTTAGCAAAGATTACTTATTAATATAATAGGGTAGCAAGGATTACTTGCCTTTATAGAACCGGCTCCTGTAAATGTTGTATATATATATATATATATATATATATATATATATATATATCCACTGCAACACAACGCACGTATGATGTGTCTCTTCCTTCAGTCCGATGAACGAGACGCGTCAGAAGTAAACATTTCCCGCTTTGTGATATATATATATATATATATATATATATATATATATATATATATATATATATGACATATATATATACTAGCATATGTTTAATAGCATATGTTTAGAAAAAAATATATATATATAAAGAGAGAGAGGGAGAGAGAGATAGAGGAGGGAGGGAAAGGGCAAGAGAAATATTAAGCACTTCAACCCATGAAATTTGAAATCTGATAATGAAATAGGAAGCTTGTTATCACGTTCATTTTCGAAAAAAAATTCTGGCTAGTTCTTGCGGCTATTTTTTCTCATATTAAACACTTTAAATCTCATTCATGAAAACAGTTCAGCCACGATTTAAAAAAAAAGAAAAGATTTCTGAATTCTGCGGGTATCGGTTTTAGAAAAGGGGTTTGTGAATCTAAAAGAATATCGCTATAGAATGGGGTTACGTACGTACAATAGAAAAAGGAGATTTTAGTTGCCGTACTTCACCCAGGGGTCCAGGCCCGCCTGTGTCGCTCTATGGGACCCACACAGAAGCAACCACAGAGAGTCATTTCATAATCGCCATGTTAAGGATTATGGAGTTTTTAGTGAGTGAGGAAGTAAATCTAAAAAAATAAAATAAAAATAATAATTTTCTTATGCAAGACATTGTTTTAATATTTATATTCTTGTAGTTACCCTTCTGGCGTTTTTTGCGGAGAAAGAGTAGAATGACGAGTGTGTGGAAGAAACAATGTTGCAGGCAATTCTCAGATGAATAAAATTATTGCTGTTAAAAAAGAAAAAAAAGAGTTCCCTTGCAATTAGGATTATTTTCATTTAATTTAGATTTGAATTTAATTATTTTGCCTTTTCTTCATTCTTATTGCTTCCTCTTATCTTACTCTTTCTTCTTTTTGTTTCTTTCTCCTCCTACTTCGTGTTATTTTTTGTTTCTTCTCTCCCTCCACTTCTACTTTATTTATTGTTCTCCTCCTTCTCCTTTTCCATTTTCTTTCTTTTTCTTTCCCCCTCCGATCATTCTTTGTTTTCCCTCTACTTTATTTTCTGTTATCAATTGGGGCGTTGGGGATTTCTTTAATCTTAATAATCTGTTGTTCTCTTCTTCCTTCTGCGTTTCATCATTTTCTTCTTTCCCTTTTTCCATCTTTTTTTATTTATCTCCTGCTCTTCAATCATCTTTGTTTTCTTTCTTCCTTCTCCCACTTTCTTTCTTTGGCTTCCTTTTTATTGCCATTCTTCCGCCTACTCTACTTTGTCTTTTCCTCTTCCATCAACGTTTTTTTTTCTCTCCTTTTCTATCTTTTTCTTCATCTTCTTAAATATTTGCTCATTTTCTCGTCCATATCTTCCATCATAATTGTCTGGCATTCTAGATTACTTTCTATATTTCGCTTCTATTTTTCTTGTTTCATTTCCTTCTTCTCATTCATTTCCATTGTATCTTTTTATCTTACTCGCTTTCAAGTATTGAGCTTTCCATAGGAACAAGCAATAGCAAACCGATTCAATTATTTTTACATTCTGTGTATTCTTTCGGATTATGACTCTATAATTTCAGTTCTTCATCAGATTTCAAATTCATCCAATCTCTTTTGAAGATTCTTTGTAACTGTTCAAAGTGATGCCGATAATTATAGATAAAACAGTTATCTTGTTGTGCTACACTTTTATTATTTACTTGCATTATACTAATATTTATCCATTTTTTAACTTACTTTCTTCAAAAATTGTGTACTTTCCTCAAACCGCGACATGAACTATCAAACAAATATTTCCTTTCTTGCATAGAGGACGAGTTCTGATTTTCTAGCTGAATAGTCCTTAGATTCATTTTAACGTCAGCATGTGCCACCAGGATTTGTAATCGAAGGCATAACATACGGTACGCAGACGATACAATGCTGATTGCAGAGACCGAAAGGAATCTACAAGACCTCCTACAGAAGATAGCTGAAGAGAGTGACAAAAAATGACAAATGAACTACAATAAAACCGAATGCATGATCATCAGCAAAAAGAGCAGCCCAAAATGACAAATACAGTTGGGAGATGCTAAAATCAAGCAGGTACAAAACTTTAAATACCTTGGAAGTGTTTTAACAGAGGACGGAAGGCGAATTGACTGAGTAAAGTATTATGACACAGGAAACTTTCATTAGAAACAAAGAAGAGAGTACCAGATTGCTATGTGATGTCAGTTCTTCAATATGGCAGTGACTGCTGGACAATATCATCAGAAATGAATGAAAAACTTGAAGTAGCTGAAATGTGGTTTTACAGAAGGATGCTGCGGATATCGTGGACCGAGCATGTGAGCAATGATGAGGTTTTGGCAAGGATGGAAACAAAAAGGAAATTAATATTGTGCATCAGGAAGAGACAGCTGAAGTTCCTGGGACATGCAATAAGGAAAGAGGGCTTGGAGAACCTGATACTAACAGGCCAGATAGAGGGAAAAAAGACAGTGGAAAGCAACGGATAACGTATTTGAAGGGTCTGAGCAGGTGGATGATAGAATGGGGTTTGCGTGATGTAACTGGAGAAAGTGGGCTCAGAGCCATCAGGAAAAGAGAGACGTGGAAGACCACGATCGCAAACGTCCTGAAGGGAGAAGGCACATAAAAAAAGAATATATTTTCATTGCAATAAATTTTCATCAAACCTTACTAATCTGGGGATATCTTTTCTTATTACTTACATTATTTCTGTGTACAGGTTATTTTTATCATATATCTTGTGGTTATCTTAAAAAATTGAGCTAGATTGTGTGTCCTAAATTTTCCCCAGATTTACTCAGTATCAAGTAAACAACAGAAACATTTTTAGATCATTCTCTATTTTTTCTATATTTTCAAGTTCTTCAAATCTCAATTTTTCTATTTCGTGTATCGTTCAAGTGCATGTGATGGGAAAAATTCAGTATTTTATATTCGACATTTTTTTCAATCTTATGAATGTTTACCCACTTTTATTGCTCCTTTTTTTTGGCTACCGTTTGACAGTTCTGAGAGTATCAGATCCGTTTTTCCCGTTTAAATCGAGAATTCTAGACAAGCATTATGCTTATTGTACTAACTACTGACGATACGCACACGAAGATAATTGCATATGCACACTCCTACCATTCCTCCACTGGGAAATTAAGAAAATGAGCGAAGAGTTTCATAAGATTTATGCTAAATTATTTGTTTAATGGCTCTTCCTAACTAATCAACTAACGGAGATTTTCAAGATGTGTACGTTCTCTATAATATTACCCCTGTTTCAGTTGCATTTCAATCATGCTGGCAGGGTATCATTTATATTATCGCATTGATTACGAGTACAACTATTTTCCAGAAGAAATGCTACGTATATTCAAAGATAAGTATTAATAATTGTATGCAAATTTTCAACAAAACTTGAAAAAAAAGCATAATAGTTACATATAAGAAAAAGCTATCCCAACGTTTATGAACAAATTAGAGTGGTTTTCCGCATGATATTCTTTTGTTCTCTATTTGAATGACCTGTTCTGAAAAATTGTTTCTATTTTTCTCGAATATTTTTGGCTTGTCTGTCTATCAGGGTCTGCTTCTAAAACGTTTTCCTTTAAATTCTTTAATAACACTGTGCAACTATAGCTTAACTAGAGTGTATTCTTATTGAATACCTTCCTAAAAGGATTAAATTTGGAAAAGTTTTTTCTGATTAGGTTTGTGAATTTCTGTGCCAGTTTATTTTTAATCGTCATATATTTTAGGGAGGGGTAAACCAGAAGATTGTTCTAGATCTTTTCCTCTTGCTGTTATCATTGTCAGTAGGGTTTCTGAATTTGATATCAGTTGCCTTATTACCGCTGTTTCTAAGTGCAGAATTATAAAATTTGCTATGCTGATCAAAAATTACTTTACTAGATGAGTTGTTCCTGAGTCTAGATTCAATAGACGATGGGATATGTTTAATGACTCATGGGGTTGGTTAGAATTAGGATTTATGTACATTGGGTTAGAGTTAGCCTTCATATAAGGTTGGAAAGGATTATTGTTAAGGTTCAGAGTAACATCAAAAAAGTCTACCTGCTTAATGTTGGTGGTTAGTTCTACCCTAAAGCATAAAGTCTTTAATTCCCTGTGTATTATCTTTCTAATACAATCTACCCTAATTATAGTAGAATCTCTAACAACCAGTAAACCATCATCTCTAGATAGACCTATACTATCCGTATCAATATCTTCGTAAGCGGTTAAGTTGTAAAGAATAAATAATCCCACAAGATCAGAGGCCATTAGCCGAATCTATCGAACCCATTGCAATGTCAAAATATCCATCAGAGGTCTTTTTAGTCCATTGTTCATCATTATAAATCAGAACGGAACGTCTATATGTTAGTATAATATCTATCTCGTTAGTAGAAATAATTTCAACTAATACCCTCTTTGTCATATCCTCATGCTAGCGGGTAGGTAAATATTAAAATTACAAATATAAATACAATTATTAAATATACTCCTTAGTATTGTAATCTGAAACTTTTATTTATAATTTTTCCACGGTAAATGCATGCATATTTTATATTTCGTTATTTTTAATAAATCTAAGTTTTTGTAACTAATTAAATCGTACATTTTTTTAACAAAAACAACAGAAATTTCTTTTATCAGATCTTCAAAATTGAGACAAATAATCAAATATATATTTTTTATTAGTGGCTTTTTTATAAATTATAACAATCAATTTTTAGTAATATTAACGTAATTTCTTTTTCCTCAAGCTATAGGTTAAATAGTAAGACAGATTGTGTTCACTAGCCTTGGTTGGAGACCAGTCTGTCACAGAAAGTATTGGCAACCTATTTGAGAATATTTTAATCCCAGACAGTTATGTCTCTATCGAGACATGATCGCCTAAGCGTGTATCACAAATTTATTGTATTTTTCATCGATATTGTATTTATGAATAGATTTTTAAAATTAAATTTTTTCTCAATATATCCAAGTACTTTGGGCTCGAATAGTCATTATCAAGCACTGGTTTTATGGTTATATTATATCATATTGTAAAATACTGATTTAATTTAAATTTATTTTTATTATTATGTGAAATCATTTGATCCAAATTTCTGAAATGAAATCCTCGTTTTTGAATAGTTCCAATTTTTTTACTTAATATACTTTGATATGAAGATTTACCAAATCATGCTTCCTGATATTTACTTAATGCGAGATTGAATATTCTTTTTAATAAATAATAGTGAGCCATAGAGGATAGTGGTTGTATTAAATGTCACATTCTTGCAATATCTATTTCAATTGCTTTTATTTTTTAAAGATTGTTGTCATTATTATTATTATTATTATTATTATTATTTGATTTCTGCTATGATTTTTTGAATTATTTATTTACTTATTTTTACTTGTATTTTTTATTTTATTTTTATTCTTTTTTCGGTTCTTATCTTTTCTGCCTAATTTTGTGTAAATTGTTCTTAATTATGAAATTTAGGTTTGGTATATTAGGTTTTGGTTATATGTAGGAATTCTAAGACCGGCCATGTTTTTTTTTTGTTTTTTTTTTTATTGTTCTCTGTCATTCCCTTGCTAACTGGACACATGGCTTGGAGGTGATTCTCCATCACACTACTGTCTGTTACTGCTTGCTTAAGGTAACTTAATCTCTCCAGAACTCTCCAGAACTGTATAGAAGAAACAGAATGAAGATAATTTTTGAAATTTTCTTAACTTTTTCTGTCAGCAAGCCTGCAACTTGGTGAGTTTAGCCATGATCTTATTTTTTATTATTTTTTGAATTATTTATTTATTTTATATTTTTACTTGTATTTTTTATTTTATTTACCTTTTTCGGTTCTTTATCTTTTCTGCCTAATTTTTGTGTAAATTGTTCTTAATTATGAAATTTAGGTTTGGTATATTAGGGTTTTGGCTATATGTAGGAATTCTAAGACCGGCCATGTTTTTTTTTTGTTTTTTTTTTTTATTGTTCTCTGTCATTCCCTTGCTAACTTGACACATGGCTTGCAGGTGATTCCCCCTCCATCACACTACTGTCTGTTACTGCTTGCTTAAGGTAACTTAATCTCTCCAGAACTCTCCAGAACTGTATAGAAGAAAACAGAAATGAAGATAATTTTTGAAATTTTCTTAACTTTTTTCTGTCAGCAAGCCTGCAACTCTTTGGTGAGTTTAGCCAGTGTGATCTTTATTTTTTATTATTTTTTGAATTATTTATTTACTTATTTTTACTTGTATTTTTTATTTTATTTTATTCTCTTTTCGGTTCTTATCTTTTCTGCCTAATTTTTGTGTAAATTGTTCTTAATTATGAAATTTAGGTTTGGTGTTACTAGGGTTTTGCTATATGTAGAAATCTTAAGACCGGCCATGTTTTTTTTGTTTTTTTTTTATTGTTCTCTGTCATTCCCTTGCTAACTGGACACATGGCTTGGAGGTGATTCCCCCCTCCATCACACTACTGTCTGTTACTGCTTGCTTAAGGTAACTTAATCTCTCCAGAACTCTCCAGAACTGTATAGTGAAACAGAATGAAGATAATTTTTGAAATTTTCTTAACTTTTTTCTGTCAGCAAGCCTGCAACTTGGTGAGTTTAGCCAGCAGGATCTTATTTTTATTATTTTTTGAATTATTTATTTACTTATTTTTTACTTGTATTTTTTATTTTATTTTATTCTTTTTCAGTTCTTATCTTTTCTGCCTAATTTTTGTGTAAATTGTCTTTAATTATGAAATTTAGGTTTGGTATATTGTGTGTCTAAGTTATATGTAGGAATTCTAAGACCGGCCATGTTTTTTTTTTGTTTTTTTTTATTGTTCTCTGTCATTCCCTTGCTAACTGGACACATGGCTTGGAGGTGATTCCCCCTCCATCACACTACTGTCTGTTACTGTTGCTTAAGGTAACTTAATCTCTCCAGAACCTCCAGAACTGTATAGAAGAAACAGAATGAAGATAATTTTTGAAATTTTCTTAACTTTTTCTGTCAGCAAGCCTGCAACTTGGTGAGTTTAGCCAGTGTGATCTTATTTTATTATTTTTTGAATTATTTATTTACTTATTTTTACTTGTATTTTTTATTTTATTTTATTCTTTTTCGGTTCTTATCTTTTCTGCCTAATTTTTGTGTAAATTGTTCTTAATTATGAAATTTAGGTTTGGTATATTAGGGTTTTGGTTATATGTAGGAATTCTAAGACCGGCCATGTTTTTTTTTTGTTTTTTTTTTTATTGTTCTCTGTCATTCCCTTGCTAACTGGACACATGGCTTGGAGGTGATTCCCCCTCCATCACACTACTGTCTGTTACTGCTTGCTTAAGGTAACTTAATCTCTCCAGAACTCTCCAGAATCTGTATAGAAGAAACAGAATGAAGATAATTTTTGAAATTTTCTAACTTTTTTCTGTCAGCAAGCCTGCAAATCTGGTGAGTTTAGCCAGTGTGATCTTATTTTTTATTATTTTTTGAATTATTTATTTACTTATTTTTACTTGTATTTTTTATTTTATTTTATTCTTTTTCGGTTCTTATCTTTTCTGCCTAATTTTTGTGTAAAATTGTCTTTAACTTGATGAAATTTAGGTTTGGTATATTAGGGTTTTGGTTATATGTAGGAATTCTAAGACCGGCCATGTTTTTTTTTTTTTATTGTTCTCTGTCATTCTCTTGCTAACTGGACACATGGCTTGGAGGTGATTCCTCCATCACACTACTGTCTGTTACTGCTTGCTTAAGGCAATTTAATCTCTCCAGAACTCTCCAGAACTGTATAGAAGAAACAGAATGAAGATAATTTTTGAAATTTTCTTAACTTTTTTCTGTCAGCAAGCCTGCAACTTGGTGAGTTTAGCCAGTGTGATCTTATTTTTATTATTATTTTTTGAATTATTTATTTACTTATTTTTACTTGTATTTTTATTTTATTTTATTCTTTTTCGGTTCTTATCTTTTTCTGCCTAATTTTTGTGTAAATTGTTCTTAATTATGAAATTTAGGTTTGGTATATTAGGTTTTTGGTTATATGTAGGAATTCTAAGACCGGCCATGTTTTTTTTTTTGTTTTTTTTTTTTGTTGTTCTGTCATTCCTTGGCTAACTGGACACATGGCTTGGAGGTGATTCCCCCTCCATCACACTACTGTCTGTTACTGCTTGCTTAAGGTAACTTAATCTCTCCATAGAACTGTATAGAAGAAACAGAATGAAGATAATTTTTGAAATTTTTCTTAACTTTTTTTTCTGTCAGCAAGCCTGCAACTTGGTGAGTTTAGCCAGTGTGATCTTATTTTTTATTATTTTTTGAATTATTTATTTACTTATTTTTACTTGTATTTTTTATTTTATTTTATTCTTTTTCGGTTCTTTTTTTTTATCTTTCTGCCTAATTTTTGTGTAAATTGTTCTTAATTATGAAATTTAGGTTTGGTATATTAGGGTTTTGGTTATATGTAGGAATTCTAAGACCGGCCATGTTTTTTTTTTTTATTGTTCTCTGTCATTCCCTTGCTAACTGGACACATGGCTTGGAGGTGATTCCCCCCTCCATCACACTACTGTCTGTTACTGCTTGCTTAAGGTAACTTAATCTCTCCAGAACTCTCCAACTGTATAGAAGAAACAGAATGAAGATAATTTTTGAAATTTTCTTGACCTTTTCTGTCAGCAAAGTCTAACTTGGTGAGTTTAATGTTGATTCATTTTCTATTATTTTTTGAATTATTTATTTATCTATTTTTACTTGTATTTTTACTATTTTATTCTTTTTCGGTTCTTATCTTTTCTGCCTAATTTTTGTGTAAATTGTTCTTAATTATGAAATTTAGGTTTGGTATATTAGGGTTTTGGTTAGTGTAGGAATTCTAAGACTATTATGTTTTTTTTTTTTGTTTTTTTTTTTTATTGTTCTCTGTCATTCCCTTGCTAACTGGACACATGGCTTGGAGTGTGATTCCCCTCCATCACACTACTGTCTGTTACTGCTTGCTTAAGGTAACTTAATCTCTCCAGAACTCTCCAGAACTGTATAGAAGAAACAGAATGAAGATAATTTTTGAAATTTTCTTAACTTTTTTCTGTCAGCAAGCCTGCAACTTGGTGAGTTTAGCCAGTGTGATCTTATTTTTTATTATTTTTTGAATTATTTATTTACTTATTTTTACTTATACTTACTTTATTTTATTCTTTTTCGGTTCTTATCTTTTCCGCTCATCTTTGTGTGCAAATTGTTCTTAATTATGAAATTTAGGTTTGGTATATTAGGGTTTTGGTTATAAGGTAGGAATTTCTAAGACCGGCCATGTTTTTTTTTTTGTTTTTTTTTTTTTTTATTGTTCTCTGTCATTCCTTGCTAACTGGACACATGGCTTGGAGGTGATTCCCCCCTCCATCACACTACTGTCTGTTACTGCTTGCTTAAGGTAACTTAATCTCTCCAGAACTCTCCAGAACTGTATAGAAGAAACAGAATGAAGATAATTTTTGAAATTCTTCTAACTTTTTCTTGTCAGCAAGCCTGTAACTTGGTGAGTTTAGCCAGTGTGATCTTATTTTTTATTATTTTTTGAATTATTTATTTACTTATTTTTACTTGTATTTTTTATTTTATTTTATTCTTTTTCGGTTCTTATCTTTTCTGCCTAATTTTTGTGTAAATTGTTCTTAATTATGAAATTTAGGTTTGACTTATACTAAGTTAAAACTTCATTAACTTCAGTCACATATTTATTTTTTTTAATTGGAGTAGATAGTACCTTCTATCGCCAGGTCTCACACTCCACCCCCTTCTTTTGGACAGGAGTAGAGTTGATCGCCTTGTTTCTAGTTTAGGAAGGGGTTCCCGAGTAGATAGATTAAACTAATTGGAGTAGATAGATTAAACTATCGCCCGGTTCACACTCCACCCACATCTATTGAACAGGTGAAGAGGCTCATCCCTTGTTTCCTGTTTAGGATGCGGTTTCCGGTTTTCTCTTTTCCAATCTTTTCACTCTTTTCCTTTATTATTTTATTTTTTTTTTCAATTGGAGTAGATAGACTAAACTATCGCCCGGTTCACACTCCACCCACATCTATTGAACAGGTGAAGAGGCTCATCCCTTGTTTCCTGTTTAGGATGCGGTTTCCGGTTTTCTCTTTTCCAATCTTTTCACTCTTTTCCTTTATTATTTTATTTTTTTTTTTCAATTGGAGTAGATAGACTAAACTATCGCCCGGTTCACACTCCACCCACATCTATTGAACAGGTGAAGAGGCTCATCCCTTGTTTACTGTTTAGGATGCGGTTTCCGGTTTTCTCTTTTCCAATCTTTTCACTCTTTTCCTTTATTATTTTATTTTTTTTTTCAATTGGAGTAGATAGACTAAACTATCGCCCGGTTCACACTCCACCCACATCTATTGAACAGGTGAAGAGGCTCATCCCTTGTTTCCTGTTTAGGATGCGGTTTCCGGTTTTCTCTTTTCCAATCTTTTCACTCTTTTCCTTTATTATTTTATTTTTTTTTTTCAATTGGAGTAGATAGACTAAACTATCGCCCGGTTCACACTCCACCCACATCTATTGAACAGGTGAAGAGGCTCATCCCTTGTTTCCTGTTTAGGATGCGGTTTCCGGTTTTCTCTTTTCCAATCTTTTCACTCTTTTCCTTTATTATTTTATTTTTTTTTTCAATTGGAGTAGATAGACTAAACTATCGCCCGGTTCACACTCCACCCACATCTATTGAACAGGTGAAGAGGCTCATCCCTTGTTTCCTGTTTAGGATGCGGTTTTCGGCTTTCTCTTTTCCATTCTTTTTACCCTTACGTAGCCCCCTGCGCATCAGTGGCGTTACTGCCTTGCTCGGGGTGATATGATTAAAAAAAAAAAAAAAAAAAGTTACACTACCTACCAAATCTGCGGAAAATCTTAAGTCAGATATGTGTATTGTTATGGCTACATTTCACTTGTTTTCTATCTTTCAGAGTATCACTAAGACAAGGTTCAACTTAGTGATTGGGCACAATTATTAATATTATTGTTATTATTATTATTATTATTATTATTATGTTGCTGTCATCTTTCATCATATTTCGATTTCTGCTATGGTCGCACTACCAACCAAGTCTGCAGGAAGACCTAAGGTAGATCGTGGTGTGTCGTTATGGCTCCATTTCATGTTTTTTCTATCTTCCCTAGCGATACATAGACAAAGTTCTCCTTAGTGTGTGGGCTGTAATTAGCAAGACACTTTTTTGTATATCTCTTAAGCTGGGGTTTCCAGGGATTCCTTCAATGTGTTGTTTTGTTCCTTTTTATCATTCCAAGTGCACCTGCTATCACTGGCACAATTCTTGTTTTCAATCTCAACATTTTATTTTTATTTCAATGTCCAGGTCTTTATATTTTGATAGTTTTTCGAATTCCTTAGTTGCTATGTTACAATCCGCTAGACAAGCCATATCAATTAATAGGCAAGTTGTTTCTTTCTGCCTTTTAACAATAATGTCCGGCCTATTTGCTTCAATTTTTCTGTCTGTGTAGATGGTGTAATCCCATAGAATGATGACATTTTCTATTTCTGTAACCGGTGCTGGGTGATGTTCATACTAGTATTTTTTTACAGATTTTCGACAGTGTTTGCACATTGTCCAATGTAAATATTGCCCTACTCTATCGTGACGAATTTTATATTCATTTGGGACAAGTTATTATTATTGTTATTATTATTATTATTATTATTATTATTATTATTATTATTATTATTATTTCCTTGGGTTTCTAATGTATGAATATTGTCTTCCGGGTTTCAACCAGAGATCTAAGGTCAGAAATAACATTGTGACATCTTCCACTGATCATTTTTCGTCAATATTTTTAAGATCACACGCATTTTACATTGATAATTCTAATCGTAATATGTAAACTGTTTTTATGTGTACAATTTTGTGTATTTCTTTAAGGAATGGGATACCAGGAATCCCTTCCATGAGTCGATCGGACTAAATTTGTAATTAATTCGAGGGCTCCAACTACAATATGAGCTATTAATGTCTTCGTGTGTCACATTTCTATGTTTTGTACTTCAAGATCCTTATATTTTTATATTGTTTTGAAAATCTTCAAATAAACATTATAATCTGCAGGGAATTCTTCTTTTTCTTTTTCTTCTTCTTCTTCTTCTTCTTCTTTTTTTTTATTATTATTATTTTAAATGTTGCTATTTTTGTTGTCAATATGTTTAACTTATAACCGCTTGTTTTCGTTTTTTCCTCTTCTAATTATTATTATTATTGGCATGAGGGACAAATAATGCTTCAGTTAAGCCAGCAGGGGAAGTAGTTTCCTAGCCACACACAACGCTAGTCCATGAAGAAATTGAACGTAGATGTGGGTGACAATAAAATTAGGAGTATCAGAAACAAAAATAACAAAGTACTGTAAGAAATATTGAAAAGAAATCTAAAAGGCTACGACTTGCGCCTAAGGGGGCAGTGCCGATTGCCGATAAAACCGCATTTAAAACTGATCAGTAAATGACCCAGAGGAATAGAAATTTTCTAGCTAGAAACAAAAGTAGGGGTTGCAAGAATGAAAGGAACGAGCAACAAAGGAAAGAGAGGTTGAATGAAAAATGAAGAAAAAATTATAGAAATATAGATAAATGTAAAGAAAATATCATTATGAGTGGTGAAAGTCAGGAAGAGCGATCAAGACCAAAATTAAATGCGAGCGAAAGAAAATATGTTCGTGAACTAGACTTAAGGATAAAAAGATGTAGAAAAAACAATATTTGGGAAAAGCAAGCGGAAAAATAAACAAAATATTTGAAAATCGAAAGGTAATAGATTGATAAAAGAAAAACGGGTCCAAAATGGAAAATTGGATATTGGAATGAGAAAATTTGCAAGTGTAAACAATAATATAGAGAAATGAAGAATTTTAAAAATGAAAAAAAATCTCTAAAGAAAAAATGATGAAGATAAAAAAATAGAAAAACAGAAAATTATTAAAGAAAGAAAGAACGAAAAAAGAATGAAAGAAAGAAAGAAAGAAAGGAAGAAAGAAAGAAAGAAAGAAAGAAAGAAAGGAAGAAAGAAAGAAAGAAAGAAGAAATAATTAATATAAGAGAGAGAAGAAAACGGAAGGAAAGCAAGCAAGAATAACAGAAAATGGAGAAAATAAAAATTGAATGATGAAAAGTAAAAAAGAAAGAATATATAAGACATAAAGAAGAAAGGTAGAAAAATAATGACAAAAGAAAAAAAGGTGAAAGTGCGAAAGAAAAGAATGAAAAGAAGAAGCAAGAGTAAAAATAGAAAGGAAGAAAGTAAAAACATATAAAAAAGAAAGAAAGAAATTAAGAAAGAGCAACTCTGACAAAAAAAAACGAAAAGAAAGTAACGAAAATTAAACGAAAATGTAGAGAGACAGAGAAAAGTGTATGATAGAAAGAAATAAAGAAAATGAATAAGGAAAGACAAAATATGAAAGACAGAAAAAAGTATAAGAAAATTGAAAAAAAAAAGAAAGAACATGAGGACAAAGAAAAAAGTAAGATAAAAAATATATGGAAAAATATGAATAGAAAGAAAGAAAGAAAGAAAGAAAGAAAGAAAGAAGATTGGGCGTCCGGAAAATGAATGCTGTGGGCTCCTAGTGAAAAATCCGCCCTTATCTCAGTGCGAAAAGCCCGCTGCCCGCTGCCATCACGGCAGTAGTCGCCAAGGGAGACCGTCCGTTAAGGGTGAGCACCTCGGTGAAGTGCACAGCGGGACCCAGCAGTCGACAAATGTTCCAAATATCAAAATTGTTCCACTAGAAGAACAGTTAATTGAAGGCTGTAGAAGAATCAATTTTCGAGAATCCCGTACAGTGTCGTCCTGAACCCAATGCTTTAGTACTGTAATTCACTCAATCATTGATGCTGTGTCGATGAACTGCATTACCACGGATACATCCAGTGTAAATTCAAACTATATACTCTTCGACTAAGAGAATTCCTGTCTTCAGATCAGAAGTATGAATTGGGATTTCTCCCTTTCTTTCCTCCATTATCTCATACTTTCATTATCATTTTAAATTCTTCTCATCTCACTTTCCCACTTCCTCTCTATCGCTTTGATTTTCACTTCCCTAACTGTCCCTTTTCTTATTCGCCTATCTCTTTTCTCTTTACTTCTCTTTCATTAACGCTCTTTCTTGAACATTCTCCCCCGTCCCTCTCCTTCCCTCCCTCCCCCTCTCTCTCTCTTTATCTATCTATCTATCTATCTATCTATCTATCTATCTATCTATCTATCTATCTCGATTTTATTTAGATTTTCATTTCCTGGGTTGTTATATTTCTTATTTCTCTTTTTCTCTTCACTGTATTTCTCTTTCTGACGCATACTACCTTTCTCACTCTCTCAGTTTTTCTTCTTTTTCACATCCACACTCATTTATTCAGTCATTCTTTAAATTTATTTTTAATAGCATTTTTCATCCTTCCCTACTCAGTAATCTCTCTCCATCCAGACCACTCTTTTTTTCTTCTTCTTCTTCTTCTTCTTCTTCTTCTTCTTCTTCTTCTTCTTCTTCTTCTTTCTATTGCTTGTCATTTTTACCATCTTTAGTATTGTATTATTTTTAATGTTCTACGTTGCTAAATCTCACCACGCATCGCATCCGATCAATCGCCATTATGTCATTTTGCGTAATTTTTACGTCTCACTCTTTTCGTAACTCTCCTCCTCCTCTTTCTTCTTCTTCTTCTTCTTCTTCTTCTTCTTCTTCTTCGTTAAATGTAATTAAAACGCAACTTTTGTACAACATATTTTCGACAGTTAAATGCCCAACTATTGAACATATTCTCGTTAAACATTTTTGGTGTTTGTAACTAAAAGAACACACGTAAATATTTCAACAATAAAATAATAAAACAAGCTCTTTATATTTTCATTTAAAACATAATTTTCCCCTCACGTTCTTTATTGTTTGCGCTCTTGTTTCTGTATCATTTTTCATCTATTTCTTACACCAAATTATTTGCTTTTGATAATAGATTAATAAACAGGTTATCCGACTTAATAAAGAGAGTTTCATGTAAATTATTCTGAAGGGAGACTTTATTTCCATGTTGCACCTAATGAAAGAAGACTAAGAAACATTCTCTTAAACTTAATATTTTTAGTCTTATTTGCAAAATGACTAATAGATTAAAAAAAAAGGCTTTAATTAATATTACAGAGTTAAGTTCTAATATAATTGAACACACTTAAACATTTAATTAATTTGCAATAAACCTTGACAGAAGCGAACAGCAGAGACAAATGCCGGGTGTCACCCTGAGAAAATTAATTTTGCTGTAGGCACCTTGCAGAGACGTTCGACCACTGACTGCGATGGCATTTTCCTTTTTATTTTAGCTTTTTGCATTTCAATTCGGTTTATTGACACGGTACTTACAAGCTTAATTGCTGTACAATCGTTAGACAGACAGACAGACAGATAGATAGATAGATAGATAGATAGATAGATAGATAGATAGATAGATAGATAGACAGATAGATAGACAGACAGATAGATAGACAGATAGATAGACAGACAGATAGATAGACAGACAGATAGATAGATAGATAGATAGATAGATAGATAGATAGATAGATAGATATGAACAGACGGAAGTAGATAGATAGATAGATAGATAGATAGATAGATAGATAGATAGATAGAAAGAAAGAAAGAAAGAATTCTATGTTACGTGTTTCATCATTCAAAGCATTTCATTAGAAGGGCGAAACGCTTTGAATAGGATTTTTCTTTAATTATTTTACTTACCAATAATTATTCTGATATATTGAATTTATTTATCACCATTCTCCGTTATATTGATCGATAGTTAGATATCAAATGTGCTATTTTCTTTGTACAGCTTCATAAAACTCTCAATAACACATTTGTAAAACATATTTCAGCAAAAATAGGATTAAAATAACTAATGTTACACAGAAACAAACACGTACAACAATTTAAATAGCCTGGAAGTATTTTAACAGGGGACGGAAAGTGCGACACTGAAACAAGTAGCTGCAATGGGATAGCCACAGATCCCTTTCCAAAAGTTAAGCAAAGTATTGTGAAACAGAAAAAACCTCGCTAAATCATACTTAACTGTTATGTAATATCTCTCATTCTATAAGGTTACTTCGGGATGGTGTAATGGTTAACAGGCTTGTCTCGCTCGAGTCATTAGTAGTGAGTTCGATTCTCAATGGGTGTCCCATACTTTTGACCTTGTGCCACATCTAAGCTGCGCTTAGAAAATCACCATTCTGTATGGAGTGAATGACAATCTCCTCACAAATAAAGATGAGACTTGAAGAAACAGAAATGTGTTTATACAGAAGGCTACTGAGAATTATATGAACTGAACTTGTGAACAAGTTTTAGAGAAAATAGAAACGAAAAGAAGAGACAGTTGAAATTTCTAGGTCAGCTATGAGAAATGAAAGGCTCAGCAAATTTAATATTCACAGGAATAAAATGAAGGCGAGTGGAATATAATAAAACATTGCATAACCTACTTAGTAAACTTGAGTAAATGGATATCAGATTAGAGTTTAGAAGTGATAAAGAAAAGACAAAATTTATTAACAGCTACAAAGGACAGCAAATTGTAAAGAACCATGATTGCCAACGGCGTAAAGGAACACTACACACTGAATATAATTTATATGTATTTAATATAAATTTATATTGTTAATTCTCTGCAATATTGTACAATTTAAAAATAAAGTAATAAAGTAAAATTTATTCCGACATACTGTGTAAATATTTTTATATCGATATATTTGTAAGGGAGAGGTTGAATAATGTAATGGCGATTTAAGCAGGGAAAAACAAATGAATATTTGTCTCTGTGAATTTTTGGGATTTATCATTATCCATTTTGGTGAGAAAAAAGTCCACTCTCAGTTTGTAAGTCAATTTCAAAGATCATATTAAAGTTTTTCTATCGTTTTATGTGCCTTATACTTCCACTATATTTCACCATCTTTTATTTCTTGATACCATACTCACAATGTTTAGCATCTTTTTAAAGAATGAACTGCTTCAAGTGGATTATCAAGTTCCCAGTGAAATGAAGAATTTAGAAAATTTCGTGGAATTAATATAAGTGATATTACGAAAATTCAAAATAATGTGAGTTAGGTGGGCATAGTTGGCCATCTAAAGAAAGTTGCACGAATTCTGAGCAGGGATGTTAAATCTGGCCCTGTTTTAATGGGAGTAGGCACAGTACCGATGGGTCAATATCGTAGCTTTTTCATCGATTTTTTATTGATCTAGATAGAAACAAAGCTTTTCTCAATTCAACCTATGATTTTTCAGAAAGCGCCAATAATTCACAAAGCCATTCCAATCCCAGTAGATACACAACATAATTTTTTTAACTGAATACAAGAATTGGAATGGTTAATGACAACTCCGACACGTGATCGTTATTTTAAAAAATTGTCATTATTTATTCTTCTGTTAAAAGGTTAGGCAAACTAACATTTTAGATATTCATATGACCACGTGTTTCCAAATTTGAGACAATACTTACAAGAGATAATGAACGTGTATTATGTTTAATCAGAAGCCTTGCTAAACATCGTATATTAGATTTAATTTCTAGTGAATAAAAAGGCAAAATTTGTCCAATATTTGGATAAGTTTTATTAAGATGGTACTTGATCTAAGCTTTCGGCTCACGTAAACCATTGTCAGCGTGGTTGTACATATGAAAAACTAGCAGTATACCCCGGCGTTGCTCGGGTGTAATGAAAGCTTTAAAACTAATCCATGGTCCTGGAGCTCAGACTCTTTGGACGTTGGCACGAAACACTAAAAAGCAATAGCTGTTTCCAGTTAAAGCGAAACCGTAGATTGAAAGAAAAATGAATTGATGTAAGTCAAATTTTGATTTCCGGGTATCGATATCAAATAAGTTTTTTTCGTCGTAAACTGAATTTTGAAGGCTAAATAAGTCCTCTGAGTAAATGGTATGATGGCTGAGACTAAAAACTAAAATTATGCCTACTTAGAGCCAAACCCGAACAAAAACTAAAATTAAAGGGCTGAAAAAAATACAGACATACAGGCAGATAAACAGACATACACACAAACATCTTGCCTTTTTATATGTATATATATTATCGATTTTCTGCACTATTGTAGGAACTGCAACCATGAAACTTCTGAATATCGTTTCTTATGTCTTTGTCTATGAGTGTATCAAATTTGATTAAAATCGGACCACTCCTATAACCCGATTTTTTTCGATTATCGATTTTCGATATTTATCAGGGGTACCTCGACACAAAACCTAGCTAAGAACACTCGCAGACGCTTATAGTACAACTGTGTCGATTTTCAAGAAAATCGGTTCAGCCGTTTCGGAGTCTATAGGTAACGGACACACACCCACAGACAGACACACACACACACACAAACTTCCATTTATAAATATGTTTAGATATTCACTATCAAAGATACTATTCTGTCATGCTGTGATAAATCATTGCTATGCGACCATAACAGTCACGGAATAGAAGAGGCAACTCATAAATTCATGATGCTCTTTTCTGACGCCATACCACGTCAGAGAACGAAATATTAACAATAGAAACATATGCTTAGATCCAAGGTAATGCGTTTTGACTAGTTTCAGTTCTAATTTTACTATGTGTGGATTGCTTTGCTTTAATGTAGACGGCCTCCAATATCTGAAGTATTTTTGTTTTTTCGCTTCGTGTATGTGTAAGTATTGTTGTGTTATCGACTGATATCTATCTAATATTACATACATGGCTATGGTTTTCTAAGAAATGTTGTCAAATATAACTAAGATCAGAAAAGTCTCAAGTAAGTCGACGGGAGAGCGTAGTTGTTGTAAAACCAGTATATGTAATGGATTTATTTTTAGTATCAGAGATACAATCTCTGTGCAGCCATGAAAATTGATACGTTAGATTCGTTTTTGTAGAGGATTTAGTTTTGTGATTGCAGGGTTATTTTAGACTATTAGGTCAATTGTTTTAAATTTGTTATATGATGAGATTAATTAATTTATTTTTAGCTAATGGGTTTAACATTTTTAGCTATTAAATTTTTAAGTGTTGTTTGATCATATGTATATTGCAATTCTAACATAAAAAAGTAACCGTTAAATTAATGAAGAAATACTCAATACAGTTTTCAAAAAATGTACACTTTGAGACATAAACTATTTAGAAATTTAGTATAAAGCAGAAAAAATGCCTGACGATATATAATTAACAAAAACCACAATAGCAGTATGGTTGGCTTTATATATATATATATATATATATATATATATATATATATATATTTCTGAGAACAGCTAGTTTATTATTGAAAAATCATTTAAATCAACCCAACACAGCTGTGGTAATATAAAAGACAAAAATAAAAATGTCAATTAAAAAAAGAAAAAAAAATTCTAATTTTTTTAAACTAATTCTTTTTAATATGTGCACTAAATATTGCCCGCAGCTTTAACTGTTCATGTTGAGTGGAGTTTTTTCTCAAAAGGATATATATATATATATATATCCGCAAGCATGGCATTTTACTGCCACTGTTTTGCAGGGAGTTACATAGGAAGAAAGTTATGAGAAAGAGTGACAAGTTTTAGATGGTGTCAGGAAGTGTCTAAGAGAAAGTGGAGTGGACGGGGAAAAGAGCATGAGAATGAGAATGCAGGTTAGTAAGATAGGAGATGACTATTGATTTTACATTTAAATTCTTGGAGATTGTAGCTGTCGAGAAGCAAGTAAAATGGAATGGAGTTCCACAGGCGGAAGTGCGATAAAAGAAGCTGATTGAGTAGAATTTGCGTTTACATTTTATTGGCTTCACAGTAAATGTTTGGGACCTAGTTGCTAATTTTGTGGCTCGAGTAAGTTCATACATAGGGGTCAGCAGTGAGGTAAGTTCTTCGGATACATATATATATATATATATATATATATACACACACACACACACACACAGACATACACACAGACATACACACACACACACACACACACACACACACACACACACACACACACGCACACACATATATATATATTCATCTGTGGCATTTATATCCACCGACATAGTGTATCAGTAGTTCCGATAAGTGTAGATTTTTCTGCACAAGCCTTCACCACTCTAATCAAATCATTTGTGTGTGTGTGTTATGGCGGTTTCACTTGATTTCATAACTGAAGCATTTAGGCTGCCATACCTTAAAATGTCGAATCCGACAGGAGAGTCCATTGTATACATAATATCATTTCCTCTCAAGCAAGGCGATAACGAAAATAAGACATAAGCGGTTACTGGAAGTCAAAGAGAATGAGAACACTTTATTAAAGACAAAGGGAAAAACTGGTATGGGAAAGAGAGAAGATTGAGATTGACGTTTCATTTAAATTTTTGAAGATTGTAGGTGACATGGATGTAAGAAACCGAAAAGAGTTCAAAAGTGAGAAGTGCGGGAAAATAAACTATTTCAATATATTATATAGAAAGATAACCCAGCGTAAGTTCCCAATCTCATCTGTTGCAGTGACCAGTACTTAACTAAAGAAAAAACACTTACAGTTATTGTTAATGTAAACAAATCTGTAATACAGCCCATTTTACTTAACAGTTTTTGACAAAATCCAACGGAGAATCTATATTGTGATCGATCCCGACGTGGCAGCTCAGACACAGCCATTTTCTCATCAGCGCAATGTGGCATCATTTTGCCTTTTCTGCAAATACTTTCACGGCTTCAGCTCCGATGAACTTAGTTCAATGGTGCCACCTATATATGAGTTTACTCGAGCCACAAGATTAGCAACTAGGTCCCAACCTTTTACTGTGAAGCCAATAAAATGTTAACGCAAATTCTACTCCAGCAGCTTTTCTCGCACTTCTCGACCGTGGAATATTCTTCCAATTACTTGCTTCCTCGACAGATACAATCTCCAAGAATTTAAATGTAAAGTCAATAGTCATCTCCTATCTCACTAACTTGCATCCTCACTCATGCTTGTTTCTCCGTCCACTCCACTCTCATCAATGTTCTCATTCTTCTCTTAGCCAATTCCTGTCACCCCCTATAACTTGTTACTCCTATAACTTTTCTCCTATGTAACCCATTGCACACTAGTGGCAGTAAACTACCTTGCTTGTGGCGATATGATTAAAAAATCGATCTATTTAAATATTAAAACGATGATACCTAAGAGCCAATGAAGTTGCAAGTTTATATTCATGTGGTCGATGTACCAGGGAGGAGTGCTTCTTTAATTAAATATTTATGTACAAAAAGAGGAATGGCTTGTCACGGCGATGTTACAGAAATCGAGATGCTCCGTCAAAACATTACAAAACCATTTTTTTTGTCGAGACACTCGAGATATATAGCAGGAAAACCAGTCCAAATATGGAAACAATGTTCAATGCAGATTCGAATGGCAGATGTATAAAACTTCAAGATGGATTTTGACGACAAAAAACGATTTAATACGACGCATCTTCTTCATCATATGTCAGTTCCCTTCATGATGTAGGCGATCATGAACTTCCACTTGACACTGTCTCTTGTCGCTCGCAATTTTTTTCTCTAGGTATCCCTCTCAAACCCCACTCAGCTATCCATTTGCTCAAGCCTATGTCTTTGCGCTGCTTTCCTATGAGTATTAAATTCTCCAGGTTTTCCTTCCTCATTACGTGGTCCAGGAACCTCAGCTATCTCTTTCTAATATTATTTATGAGTTTTCCTTTCGTTTGCATCCTCTCCAACACCTCATGTGCTCAGTCAATAGTATCCTCAGAATTCTTCTGCAAAAGTAAATTTCTGCTGCCTCAAGCCTATCCTTCATTTTTTTTTTTTTTGCTGAAATTATTTTTACTATTCCATGAACGACATATACATTTTTGCAAATAGAACACTAAACAAAATTTGGCAATTTAAGATCCTTCTATGTGGGGAGTCAAAACGAACCTTTCCTATACTCAAAGCACGCTTGTGAAATTAATATATTGCATAAAATAAATATTAGACGACACATATTTAAAATTAATATTATATTCACTATATGTGTTCATGCGCTAAATGTACTGTGTAAATTTTGGTTTCTACTTACTTCGTGCCCATAGATTTTAGGTTTTTTTTTTTTGTTATGTATAATAATTTCAATCCCACACATATTAATGTAACTAATTCATATACACAAACCACAAAAATATATTAAAAACTCTAACCAAAATCCCAAAGATTTTTTGTTAGAATGCCTAATAGAATAATACTTCACTCTTTGGACGTGCGTATTTTTTGTAGTTGAACAAAGCGAATTGTTTCCCATATTAGCTCACATACCGCCAGCATTTTACATCGCAGCAAAAATCTATGCGGGTCATACAAATGCTATTTGTAGGGAGGGAACCGTTATTCTTTTATAAACAAGTACATTGATCTGAATAGTGTTCTACTTTTACGTTCTGAAGTGGAACTGTTTTCTGACAATCTTAATTATTTTTGTTTCCCTTTTTGAAGGAAGTGAGACATTTTAATGAGTCCACTGTAGTTCATTTGCGCATCAGGAACCGGGCCCAGGACACAGATTTTATTTCAAACACAGGTACGGAAAATCGAAACTTCACGGGTCCTCATTATATAAGATAATCGTTAATATCGAGCGGGGTACATCTCCACGATTTTACACCACAGTTTCTGCTGATTACATGACTTCATTGTGAAATAATTTTTAGCAGTCTTTCTACAGCATATATGCATGGAAAAATGTTCTTATATATATATATATATATATATATATATATATATAGTGTTGACTTGTGATAATGCTTAGTGCCAAGATTGTTGTCTTTTATGTGGTTTACTGATAAAAATAATTTTTGCAACCAGGTTTTTATCATAAATTGCTCGATATTGAGATAGAGACAGAGCGTTAATAGAATTGATGTGAAGAAGTTCCTTAACATTAATCAAATATATATATATATATATATATATTTATATATATATGTATATATATGTATATATATATATATATATATATAGAGAGAGAGAGAGAGAGAGAGAGAGAGAGTTAAACATTTTTATTAAAGATCGGTTTACGTTTACAAATATTTAAAAAATCTGTCACTTTCTGCGTCACGTGATGTAAACAATCTCTCCACGAACGCTCTCGCGAAATACGTTTCTAATTTAAATTTTAAAATCATTTGTTTCTGATGAAAGGCCGAGGACGGTCTGAAATATCAAATATAATAATAGAAATAAATAAATACTGTCAAGAAATACATTTTAGACTTACAATTTTTAGTAGTTTTTCTAATATATATATATATATATATATATATACACAAAATATGCTTTCGTTAAGACTGAGAAAGAAAAATTTTAAAAACACTTTCCACTTCTGCGATTTACTCATTATTCTCCAGTAATTAATTGAGTTCTTCCGGTGCTTGGTGTTTGTATATCGCATGAATATAACACGCTAAAACTTTCTTCTGTATCAGCCATGAGCCGACAGCTTAGGGAGTAGGCATTCCGGCTGACACCAAATCTGTCGAGTCTCGATCTTGGATAGAAGGAAGTAGATGTCTAGCCACATTAATGAGCTGTAATGCAGCGAAACAGGCTTCAATGTTGATGACTAATATATATATATTAATCGTTTCGCCCCAAGCAAGACGGTAACGGTAGGTGGCTACATAACAGTAAAAAGCTTAGATAGGAGGAGAGTAAAGAGAAAGACGAACCAGTTAGAAAGGAGCAATAGAAGGATGGGAATACAGGTGTGATGACATTTGTAAAAGAAGAGAGAAAGGAAAATTTATACAGTGTGATGTAAAAAGAACTAGAGTCAAGTGGTTAAAAGATGGCTATTGACATTGCATTTAAATTCCTTATATATATATATATATATATATATATATATATATATATATATATATATATAATAAAAATAATATAGTTGTCTCTCAGCTGGTTGATATGTCAGCTATTTATTTACATTACTGCTTTATCTTTGATCTCGAGCACTTTATTATAAAGATTGCTTGCATCAAATGCTTTTTTTCTCAGTAGCACATTGACTGTCAGTATCTTTGACTTAATACAATCTCCGACATCGCTATATATGGAAGTGTGTTTGTGTGTGTGCGCGCGGGCGTTTGATTGACTAGAAGTAAAACGACAAACATTATTTACAGTATCATTCCGTGGGGAATCGGAAAAGACGCACTGCGGTTCTCATTTGTAAGATGCGAGCAAATAACTAAGTGACTCTATTTTAAAAACAATTATGTACAAATAAGGATGTGCGTTGTGGTGCAGTGGATATCGACTCGGAACGACAAATCGGGAAGCCGAGTTCGAATTCCAGTTGAATTCGTTACAGTCACTTACGCACTAATACACTTCGAAAAGGTATTTATTCGTCTCTTCTCTCCAGTTATGGAATAAAAAATAAGACCGATTGGGTTCTGTAGCCTTGGCTGGCAACCAGTCTACCGCAGAATGCCATGGCAACCTACTGCGGATAATCTTCTACCCAGTCAGTCATGTCTCTTTCGAGACATGATCTCACAAGCGTGTGTCACGTATGGCACTTAACTGACTGATGTAGAAATTTAGAACTTTATTATACCTAATATATCCCTTTATTCAAAAATCAGTCGGCAGGACATAGAATACGCTGACTACTACCACCCTGCCACAGTCGGTCAATTAAGTGCCATACGTAATACAAACTTGGGCGATCATATCTCGAAAGAGACATGACTGACTGGGCAAAAGATTATCCCGCAGTATGTTTACAGGGCTTTCTGCGATAGACTGGTGGACAGCAAAGGCTATAGAACTCAATCTCTTCTATTATTTAACCCATAACTGGAAGGAAGAGACGGACTAATACCTTTCACAAGGGTATTTGTGCGTAAGTGAATGCAAGGAATTCGACTGCAATTCGAACTCAACTCCCCGATTTGTCGTTCCGAGTCGATATCCACTGCACTACAAGGCACATCAAAGGTGAAAAGACCCAGGCCAAAGTGGCCGCTTTTCTTGTGGGTAATTGTTGATATAAGTATAAACTGGATATATCCCTACCTTGTTACTCGATTGTTTACCTTTCTGAATCTTCTGTAAAACTAGACCGATATAATATTTTTTAATCTCATATAAACTCTTGATATTTACTTTTTTGACTCTAATATAAATAAAACCTATGTTTTTCGACTCAAGTATAAACCGAGCTTTTTCTTTTTCTTGTAATTTTTGTTTGAGCTGTTGACGACATGCTGCAAATCATTGCGATTACTCATTTTTAGCATGGCGTCTCGTTTCCCAGCAGGATCATCAACAAGAGTTCATTTGTGATTCTTCAACAACCAGAGAGTCGACCCGTTGTTTATATCCCAACTATGCTGAAAAACGTTTATTCGAAATTAAATATTGATAAGTTTCTAAATTAACCAACCTAAATTAATATTTATTTACGCGTCACCATATCGACTAAATTTATCCTATTCCTGTGCAAGAGCAGTTTAAATCGTGTTTCTCTAATTTTCCACGTGAAGATTAGCCAGCTATTTAAAACAAAAAAAGGGTAAAAATAAGAAAAAAAAAATGAATTTATATAAAGTGACGAACACCCTTCTCTGGTTCCGACAGAAAAAAAAACATCAACTATTTCCTCCACGAAGCAGGTGACAACAGTTAAGTTCTCATGCAAATGACATTAGAGTATATGATTAGAATTAAGGTCAGTGGTTTTATTTACATTAATATATGTGAACGTTTGAATTGCTTGTGTCTATGTAGCCGTAAGAAAAATTACATTTTCCCTTTAATTTGTGTTTAAATCCTTCCGCTACAGTCATTTATCTTGCAAGGTTTGCGTTTCTTGCGATCTGTTTTCATTTTGCATTTTAAAATTTATTTTTCTTTCGATCTTTCTCTTTTATTCACTCTTATTCTCCCTCGTTCAATTTCCTTCTAGCTCGATATATGTAAACTGCGTCTAGAGATTATATGCAAATTATGAAGTTGCATAAAGAGTTACGACTTTAATGAAACTATTTCAATGTTGTTGTTTTTTTGTTTTGTTTTTTTTTCAGTTATATATCAGTTTTGAACAACCCAAGATGCGAACTGGAGATACCAAAATCAAGCAAATACGAAAAGTTACATATTTCGGAAATATTTAAATAGCGGTTGTAAAATGTGACACTGAAATTAGAACGTGGATTGCAATTGCAAAACATGCCTTCTCAAAGTTAAACAGGAAAAATTCCTTTGAAACAAAGAAAAGAATGCTGAATTTTCATGTTAGATCGTTCCTGCTATGAACTGCGTTTAGAGATTATATGCAAATTATGAATTGGTATAAAGAGTTGCGTCTTTAATGTTAAAAGTCCTCTTATGATGTTGTTTAGATTCTACTCAATATTATTAACTTAGATATATAGTGATAGAGAAAACAATTGTTTTTAGTTGGAAAATATTTTACTAAGTTAACAGACTAATTTGACTGTCAGTAGTTTATTTGTAACTATTTATTTGAATACTTTTACATTATTATATCTTGTAAAACTAATGTCAAAAAATAAAATGAAAAGATTTTAGAACGTATTCGTCAATTTCTTAAAGAAAAAACATTAAAAAAATTATTTGAAAAATAAAAGACATATTGACAAAAATAATAGGAACCTCCTAAAATTTATTGCACAAATGTTCCTTTCTTTTCAATAAGTCTTAGTAGCTTATTGTCAAACTCTGATATTTGATTTGCAATTTTAGCGGCTGGTAAGTTGTTTGCAGCAACGTTAACTGCCTCCCAGAGGTCACACTTGCCGTTGAATTGGCTTCCATTAGAATAAATATCTCTACTGAGGATGCTCCACAGATTCTCAATGTGATACAAGTCACAGCTATTTGAAGGCCAGTCCATAAGAGAGTCTTCAACAAATCCCTTTTTTTTCAACCAGGATTTTGGAAATTTTGATGCATGACTTGGTACATTGTCTTGCATAAAGATCATAGATCTACGCTTGGCTAAAGACTGGTTATCAAACCATTCAAAGAAATATTGCTCTAGAAAATCACAGTAACTTTTGGAATTAATGTTAACCCATCTTATAATTCAAATGGTCCCAGCTCATTACCAATAATCCCAGCCCATATCATGATCCCACCGCCGCCTTGTTGGCGTTTAAAAGATTTTCTTGAGTCATGTTGCTTGCAAACCCAACCTCGAGCCCATCCATCGGGCCCATCGAGGATGATCCTTGACTCGTCTGAAATCAGTTTTCATTTATTTTTTTTTTTGCCCACTGCAATCTTCTTTCTTTTAGTTTTTTGTTAAAATAGTTTTCTTTATTTGAATTTTTCCCCAGCAAACTTTCTTAATGATTTAAAACTTTGTTTCCCTTGCACCATAGGAGCTCCAGTTGCCTCAAATATGAACGCACTTGACGCATTTCGGTTTCTTATTAATTCTCTTCGGATATATGATAGATCTCGCTTTGTTGAATTCCTGAATTCAGCCTGAGACTTTTTTCCTTGTTTGTATTCCGATTTGACATATTTTCTTGATTGTTCGATGTTCCTTTTTCAAATCCTTAGAAATATGAAGCGAATACTTTCCTTTGCTAATTTTTTTGATTATATAGTTCTTTTCATTCACTGTTAGTTCTTTTTTACGAGCCATAATTCTAGCTCTTGCAAATAATCTCTTGACACGGCAAGTTACTATAATTACTGAAAAAATATTAAATATCAATCTGAAATTGAAAATTGGAACTTAATTCCTTTCATGCTTACTCGCTAAACATAATAGTACAAATTATTTCATTGGATAACACAGATCTATGAATTTTACATAAAATATTTGACCATATCTCTTTTGCATATACTCTCTAGACTCAGTTTATTTCCCAGTCAAGTGCTAAAGATTTTAATCCGTCCTTATATTAGAATATCTACTTCCAATGAAACAAAAATTTATATTCCTCTTCGAACATAACGTTATTTCTACGCGGTTCTCATTATCTCGTTATGCAAATAAAATGAATCATGCAACACTTTTATAGAATATAAACATTCGATATTCTATATTCGCTGTATAAAGACTGTTTTTATATAATTTGTATCGAATGTTATGTTATCCTTGTTTCATTACGTAAATAAATGAATCACACAACACTTTTATATAATATAAATATATTACATGCTATATTCGCTGAATAATGACTGATTCTTTATAATTTGTATCGGTGATTTTGCTGGAATCTGTTTTACAGGAATTAGTTTTAAACAAAGTAAGATAACTCTCGTAAGGATGCCATAAACATCTTGCCACTAGAGTAGTAGAAGGAGGTGGGGAAAAAGGAAGAAGAGAAACGTGAAGAAAAAATAGTGAAACATTGAATCTTTTAACTAAAAGTATGAAGAATCTGTTTCATATTTGAAATAGTTATGTATTTTCTTTCAATATCAAAGACTTAAAGTATTTTTTCTGGGAACGTGTACGGTTAACTCTCGATTGGTTATAAATCGAGAGTTGGTTATAGAAGACAGACAAAAAAGAAGAAACTCGAGCACAATGAATGAAAACTGACAAAAGAAAACAATTTTTAAAATGAAATTATAAAAAGCATGTCTCATTGTTGAAAGATTTGCTTATTTTACTGGTGTCAAGCGCCAGGGTTCGAATTAGCTGGAACGATAAACGTTTAATATTTATTTTACAAATCGTGCCGGTTTTTCTCGTGATGGTGGATCTAAATTCTAATAAGTCCTTAACTATGTTCTGTTTCGTATTAAGTTAGATGCAGTAAAACTTAAGAAGAATGAAACGAATCAAAGAGACAATGAAAAGGATAAAATGAAGAATCAAAAATGTAAAGGAGGAAAATCGAAGGCAAAATGGATCTAAAAATAAAACAAATCAACCTTGACAAAAATGGAAGAAAGACAAAAAAATGGAAGACATGCATAAAGGAGAAAAAATATAAACAGAAAGGAACTTTGAATGGATAAAAATAGAAACAAGAAAGCGAGTAGAAATTTATGGAGGAAAAAAAAAGAACAGAAAGATTAAAAAAAAATGCTGCAAAATTGAAGAAAAAAAGTGAATGCAATGAAGAGAGAAAGAATGAGAAAAAATCGGTCTTTTGAAAACGATTCAGATTGGATTCCCCCAAATCTCCGAAAATGCATAGATAAAAATGTTCTCGAAATTTTCACTCTTCTCTCATCTTCCGAATCATCAAACGCTTGGATCCTGTCATTGTCAGAAAAAATACCAGGAAAAAGTTGTAGGCGACTAATGGGAAATTGCGAAAAATGGATGGTTTCGAGCGAGTTACATGGAGGAGGAAGAGGTGTGTGGTGGATACACACGCATTGGAAGAAATGATGACTTCTTTAGAAATGGGCAGAAGGAGAAAATTGTAAGTTCATTTATATCTGAGGTTGCATGGCAGAAGATATGAGATTTGCTCGTCAAGAGGTCGGAAAGATTTCAGCCGAGTAGATATACGTGGAGTAGAAAGTGGTACTACGTAGATGAGACTGATGGTGATGGCGGTGGCTTAACGAGCGATATCATTAAGAGTAGAAGAAAATAAAAATGTTTATACTTTTTAATTTCTACTTTTCTTAGAGAAAATGAGAGGAAAACAACGGAAAAATGGAAAATATTTCGGAATGTTTTTTTGAGTTCTTATTTTTCAGAGATTCAAGACAGAATTTAGTATCATCACCGAACGCCGAAGAGAGTCATTCGACACCTAGACGAGTTTCTTTCTTTACCACTGGAGACATTCAAAAAGTTTATGTGTTGTCACCCTGTTCCATGAATAGTATGCAATCTATGCTGCAGTTTTCGAAGAGAATCACCGAGTCTTATTCTGACTCTATTCAAACCGCTTTAGTTGAACAAAGAACATTAGACGTCTCTCTGCCATGACGTATTTTTATACTTACTTCACTAGGGGACACTCAAATTGGGGGTCACTCGAATTGGTTAGCAAGCTTGACTTGATAGAACAATTACGACTGAGTAGTGAGTTTGATTCTCACTGAGTGTCCCGTATTTGTGACACGTCTACGCTACGCTTAGAAAATAATAATTCTTATACTGTAGTTTTTGACGAGATTGAGCTTTCACTACACGCTTCTCTTATTAAAGCTTGGACACAAATATTTTACTGACATAAATTTTCGTACATCACAAGATGACGGGAGCTACTGAAAACTTTATCAGGTGTGACGGATGCTTATTAAAAACATCTCTATATTTTCACGCCTTTTTCCTATCATAACAACAGTGGACAGTCATGTTAATTATAGTCTGAAAATGGGACAATCAGCAGCAGCTAAAGCAGGTCTACGAGTCAGAATACGAAGTTTTAAAAATGTGACTAACACTGATTGGACGATAACAGCAAATCAATAGGTGGAATGTGGTGCCAAAGAAAAGCAACTGCAAGGGAAAATAAAATATAAGTAGTTGCAGAAATGAGTCGAATCCGTATGGACTTCATCAAAATCTATGTAAGGAATACTTAGCACAATGAGAAGCTAGGAGTACGATTTATTTCGAGCACGAAAAAGGGTAAAAATAAGACAGAATCAGGGAAGACATATATCCTCTGCTTATGATAAATGAAATATGTTTATCGTCAAAAAGACTCTTTATCGAATGCAACTCCGGAGACGAGTACTTAAAATATATTACACATAAAAAAGAGATGCTTGAGCTAACCAAATGAAAAAGGAATTGAAAATTTCAGATATAATTATATCCAAGATAAAATTTTGAAAGAATGATAAAGAAAGTGAAGTTAAAAAAGAACACACACGCAGATAAGTTCATATACACCATTCCATAATGTTTCAGCATGCATCCAAATAATCACAATGTATTCAATGCATGCCCCAGTACATAAATATATTAAAGACTCTCCGAACAGATATAATAAGTTTCTTCATTCAGCATTGCTTAATGTTATAACTAGACTTCCTTTTAATTATCTACCCAGCTTTGGATTATCTATTTTTATATGGTTTTCTTCTGTTGTTTATAAAATTGATAGTAAATCAAAACTGTCATGTTGTCATGTTTATAGA
Source organism: Ascarosepion bandense (assembly GCA_037127315.1). Lineage (NCBI taxonomy): Eukaryota > Metazoa > Mollusca > Cephalopoda > Sepiida > Sepiidae > Ascarosepion > Ascarosepion bandense. The sequence continues at coordinate 8,291,355 of JBBBDQ010001092.1, forward strand.
ACACTGTTCAATTTCATATTTTCTCCATGTATTTGCTCGAGCCACAAGATTAGCAACTATGTCCCACCCTTTTACTATGAAAACAATAAAATGTAAACCCAAATTCTACTCCAACAGCTTCTTTTCTCGCACTCCCCGTCTGTAGATTTCCCTTCTGTTTATTTGCTTCCTCGACAGCTAAAATCTACTGGAGTTTAAGTGGAAAGTCAAGAGTCATCTCCTATCTTGCTAACTTGCATCCTCTCTTTCATGGTTCTTTCTCCGTTCACTCTACTCTCAGTATCTTAACCCTTCTCTTACCCACTTCCTGACACGCCCGGTATGCTATCACTCTTTCTCATAACGTTCCACCTATGTAACCCATGCGCACGAGTGGCAGTAGACTGCTTTGCTTGGGGCGATATGATTATACAAAATTAAACAAATGTGTTACAAGTTGAATCCTGAGGTAGGGAACTTCTGCCATATTCTTATATACTTCTCTTATTATATTTATTTTAGTATTTCTATGCTAGACGCTTTGGATTCATTTACAGTATAAGCGAGGCAACCCTGACTATCTTCGTTTAAATCCGTAACACATGACAACTAAGATTGATTGAAAAAATAAGATTGAAAAATAAGTTCAAAAGATTTAGTTTTCTGATTTTAACTTTCCGAGATACACCTCTTATCAAGATCAGATAAATGTTTACTTAACTTTGCCTTAATTTGGAGCATCTTAACCGTCGTTGGCAACCAGGATGAGAAAAAAGTTTCAATTCAAGCAGCATGTGGTTCTAACAGGGGTTATATAAAACTATGTAGTAGAAAGGCCAGTTGAATTAACTTTATTTTAGCGCACCCCAATATTTTTAAAGTTATATCACCTCATACAAGCAGTATAGCCACTAAAACACACGGTGATTCTGGGTGTGAAAGAATACGAAGTAAAAAAAGATAAACATTATTAAGGAGTGAGAACAAAAGAAGATAATCAAGTAATCAGTACATAACGATTGATATTGCAGTTAATTTTTTAAGATAAACATTTACTGGCTAGCAAGAAGCCAGTAGATAGATTTATAAGCAGTAAGTGCGAGAGAAGTAACTGTTAGCATAGAAGGCACTCCTGCTGTTAATCTCAGTGTTCCCAACAGGCTCCAAACAAGAATCATTAATGTGATAGCTTCCGACTTTGCAGCTCGACTCCAGCCACTTCCCAACGGCGGTATGTGGCTTCCCTCTGTCTATCCTACAAATATTTTCATGGTTTCTGCTCCGACGAACTTAAGTCGATGGTGCACTCGCCACAAGAATTTACTCGTGCAACCAGACTGGCAATAATGTCCCACCCATTTACAATTAGATCAACCAAATACAGCCTACAATTCTACTCCATCAGGTTCTTTTCTCGCACTTTCTGCCTGTGAAACTCCCTTGCTTATACTTGCTTTCCTGATGGAAACAACCTCCAAGAATTTAATACAGTGTCAATACCCATGTTTGATCCACTTGATTCTAGTTCAATTCACATCGCCCTGTATATATTGTTCTTTTTCTTTCTCTCGTTCTTTGCAACTGCCTTCACACATGTGTTTCCATCCTTCTCTTGCCCTTTCTCTAACTGGTCCGTCCTTCTTTTTACTTTCCTCTTGTCTATACATTTACTCTTATGTAGCCTCCCTGCGCATCAGTGGCGGTACCGCCTTGCTTGGGGTGAAATGATTTTAAAAAAAAAGATTTTTCTTTCGGATTCTAACTTTCAGAAATACACCTTTTATCAAGATCAGATAAATGTTTACTTAACTTTGTAACACGCCGCTCTCGTCAGTCCGAATCTAACCAGGTCAATACGGCACCAGATTTGACGACACTCTCGGGTTGCTAGTCGTAACAGTAGCTGGTTTTCAAGTCGTCTATTACAACCATGTTCATCCTTGCCCACGCAGTGAATTTTGATCCCAAGTAAGACACGTTGAAATCTCGTATCTTTACCCTGTCGAATCAGGTCGGACGCGCGTGCACACTTGGGTTAATGAAAAATGGCACCCGACCCCACAAAAAAATTCAAAAAAAATTCAATGTCGCCTGAATAAATTGCAGAAAAGTTTTTATATCCAAAAAAAAAAAAATTCAATGTCGCCTGAATAAATTGCAGAAAAGTCTTTATATGCAAAAAAAAAAAAAACAGCAAAAAGAAATAGTATATAACAGTCACCGATTTCTTATCCTTACAACCGAACGAAAGTTTTCGTTTAAGAGCAATGTTTGTCTTCTCAACATTAATTCAAATTCTCGGTTGGTAACGTTTATCACTCCAATCGGAGTTTTTGAGTTTTGACGATTCAAAATGTCTTATTCAAGCTTTCCACCGAAGCATTGCCGAAACTGCCGAAGATGGGTTTTTGTTTGTTTGTGTGACGGCGGCGGTAAATTGGTCTTGTCTGCCTTAGCTCGGCACAGCGAGCACTCTATTTAACTTTAACTCTTTCTCGGATCTTTCTGTGTCTTACATCTTCATCCAGGACTCTACCGGAGGCGTGTTTTTTGAATTTAACTCTTTTCGGTCGGACAGCGGCAGACGTTTCTTTACATCTTTGGTCAGGAGCTCTATCGGAAGGCGCCGCTCTTTTCGTACGGTCGTGGCCAACTAGTTGGGAACCCTTCTCTTTTTCGTTACATCTCGACTGGTCCCAAATCTCAGCTTCAACTGAGTGACGGCTGCCAGAGTCAGAGGGATTTTGGCCCTCTGGGCTCTAGTTGTTATGCCTGTCCCAAATTCTCTTGGGGAAAGCATGACGGACACGGGGTGTCAATTCAAATCAAATCTTTAACCATGAGATTACTCTCGCCCTTGCATTATGAGGAGGAGTGATTTTGTTCCCTTGGTTTAACCAATGAAAAAGCAATATTTCTGTTGACGTCATTTCTTTTCGTCTTCTTCCCTTTTGAATACATCACTTACTTTTCAAGTTTTCAAATTTATAAATCCTTTCCCAGCGAATCTAACTTTAGTTGACCTCATAAAATGTTTTTGACAATCGTCAAAACAATGTTTTTATTTTTCATTCCACTAACCGTAAAGCTCAAGGCTTCCAATGGTGGTTCTCTTAGTCACTTGTTTTCGCTTTGTCACATAATGGCTGTCAAGATGATGACCTTATCTGGATTATAGCACATACCTGCAAAAATGTATTTTTTTCTTTTATTCTCTTCTATTCTCAGCTAGTTTTTCAGATTTTAAAATGTTTGTGATATATATTTTTCACTTCACTCATATTGAGACTGTAATCTGCACAATTAATAATGCCACTAGTAATAATTGCTTTCGCTCCGTCGTACTAAAAATAGCATCATATTTTTCACATGCAATTATATTATCATATTTTTCCACATGCAATGCAATTAACGTGTTACACTTTGCCTTAATTTTAAGCATTTTAACCGTCTTGAGCAACCAGGATTAGAAAAAAAAATAGTTTCAATCATCGAACAGGGGTTATATAAAACTATGTAGTAGCAAAAGATACTAAATGCCAGTTGAATTAACTTTATTTTAGCGCACCCCAATATTTTTAAAGTTATATCACCCCATACAAGCAATATAGCCACTAAAACACATGGTGATTCTGGGTGTGAGAGAATACGAAGTAAAAAAGATAAACATTATTAAGGAGTGAGAACAATAGCAGATAATCAAGTAATCAGTAGATAACGATTGATATTGCAGTTAATTTTTTAAGATAAAGATTTAACGGCTAGCAAGAAACAAGTAGATAGATTTACAAGTAATAAGTGTGAGAGAAGAAACTGTTAGCATAGAACATACGGCTTTATCTACGCATTTCAACTGTAAAATGATAAGGTATCGTCACAAATCTAGTCACTTAAGTGTCATACGTGATACTCGCTTTGGGCAATCATGTCTCGAAAGAGACATGACTGACTGGGCAGAAGATTATCCCGCGGTAGGTTGCCATTTCTATCTGCGGTAGAGTGATTGCCAGCCAAGGGTACAGAACCAAATCTGTCTTATGAATTAATACATAACTGAAGGGAAGAGACGTAATAATACCTTTCTCTAGGGTATTTGAGCGTAAGTGAATGCAAAGAATTCAACTGGAATTCGAACTCGGTTCTACCGATTTCTGGTTGCGAGCCGATATCCACTGCACCACAACGCACATTCCACAAATTTAGTACAGAGGTTAAATTTATGAAATCTACCATAGCGAATAGTCAATCGCTGTTCAGTTTCTATAAATCCTTTCATGGCAATTGTTTGCAATTACCATGTAAGGATTTATTGGAAAGGCACAAATAAGTCAAATCAAAGTGGTAGAAAAGTGACTGAATCTTAGATAATAACTAAGACATAATAATATTATTGATCTTTCTTTGCGCTTTATCAGGAACCTCTAGATTTGAAGCAGGATCAGCGGACCATTTCTGATAACCATATATAAGGCATTGTCTAATGATATGTAAGTTCGAATCAGGAGAGAAAAATCTGTTAATCTATGTCGTGATCGATTCATCATTTAATGAGAGATCTTAAAGAAATAAATTGCAATAAATGATCGATGTTTATCTTTTTCTCACTTTCCCAATAAGTACAGTGTGCTTGCTGTTTTTTTATTCCTCGTTTGAACTCTTGCTACTATATATTTGATGCATATTTACAAAGTTTCTGCCGTTGTACGCTCTGGCCGTCTTCGTGTATTTGAAATTTTGAACTGAACCATTTATTTCGTTCACTGGCGTTGACTTTTCTCCTTCCATTCTACTTCCAGGTATCTCAGTTATCTCCCTTTAACTCAAATCTCTTAACTTTTTAGCTGTAGAAGGTTATTGAACTCACAGCTCTTTGGTTCAAGTTACTGGATCCAACCAATGCTTTTCTCCACCGGGCCATGCGTCCTTGAGTACATCAGTGTATGAATTTGTGGGGAACTTAACGTCGTCGCCAATTTGTTATGGAGTTGTTATGGCGAAACTTCGCCGCAATGTTGTAGTGATCAGTTTGTGCCGGAAGTAAAAGACGAATCACAGAAGGTAGGTTCAAAACAGTGTATTAGTATAACAAGAACATATGTACAAACTAAGTGTTAATAAAACAGTAAATAGAAACAAGTAAGTTCGAACGGTACAGTTACGCTGCGTATTGCCTGACTGGTAGCTGGCCTTAACTGTGTACTAGCTGATGTCAACTTCAGTTTTTTACTGCCTGTCAACTGCAGTAAAGACTGAAGTGTCACCTTCCCACTTAAGGCGAAATGTGACACAAGGCTTTTTTAATGTGGGCCCTCCAGGCCATCTGGCCCGGCCAAAATTATCTGTCTAATGTTCCCCAGTCGTGGCTCTACCCTTCGGCGGAGCGACGACTGGGTTATTACTCTCTGCCCGAAAGCAGAGTGTTCGACAATGCGCAAGGCAGTTAACTGCCGTCAACCGCTAAGCAGAATCCACGCAGGTAATTATATATAGTAAGAGGAAGAGTCCATTCCTCGTAGAAGGACACCATAACACTTGTAAACTTAATGTCTTAATAACTTCTTTTTTATCAGAGTTCAGTTTACAATTTTGATGTGTTTTTTATTCTCTGGCATCCCTCATTACTGATTCTTATATTGTATTCATTTCTATGCTTTAATGGGTTAGGACATTTTTGTTCACCGCAAATGCGCTGATTCTTTAAGTTTTCATATTTTTTGGTGGGGTTCTCTATCTATTACTTCAATTGCATCCAACTAGGCACATTAATCTCCCCTTTTCATCGATGTGGTCAGCTTATATTCAAGTACAGTTTTCATATTATGCTTCTTCGTATTTGTTTTCTATTTGTCTATACTTCTGAAATGAGCTAGTATTTACATTTGTATTGCCATGTTTACCCACGTTACGGCCGTTGTACTCACCATCCTTCTTTAGGTGCTAGGAATTTTGAATCGAAATAATTAACGCCTTTATCTATATAAGCCTTGCTTAGTTCCAATGATTTGACCCAAGCAGTTGTGAGTTCAATAACTGACTACAACATTGCTGAACAAATAACTTACAAAGTTGAGTTAAAGGGAGAGAAATTCAGGGCATCGGTAAGTGGCATCGCACATGGAATGAGAATCACATCCCCAAGTGATAAAAATATAGGTTTTGGCTTGAAATTCGAAGTACCTAAAGAAGGCCGGAGCGTACAATGGCCGAAACTTTGTAAGCGTGGGAATAAAAATGAGGACAACAATCTGAAAATGTATAAATAATATAAACATGTTTCTTATTCAATGTTTCAAATGTTTTATGCTTATTACTAGTACTCATTAGCTTTTATCTTTTACTTCCTACTTATCTGACTAATTTAGACCTAATAGCTGTTGGGATAATAAAAATTAAAACAATACATAAAAATAGACTCTTATATGATTTGAATGCGCATCACATACGCTTGGATGTTTGTCATAGATCGGAGACAATTCTTCAAAATTCATTGCAAGGAGCGGTGTAGCCTGGCCCTTAATTCTTTTAGAATCGCCCGCAATCACTGTTTGAAAGACAAACTGCAGCTACACGCGATCTGTCCAAACCAAGGATGAAAAAAAAAATTGGATCTTACGATTTCTAGAAGATTTCCAACCAAATTATGAGCAGAAGCGTAGCAGTTGTTTCCAATATTAAAAATGACCTCCAGATGATATTCTTCTCGACGAACAAGGCGAAGCTCTTTGCCTAAATCTTTGCCTCAAACTCAACGTTAAATAACAAAGAACATAGCTTAAATGAATGAGAGGACAGCAAATATGAAAGATACTGAAATGGCAAACGTTACAGTGCAAGAAGCGTAAGGACGTTGTGGCTATGATCGCCTACGCCATGAAGGTACATCGCATTGACGAAGAAGTGTGTGTTTGCGAAAAGCTTTTGGCGTTTATTCTTAAATTATAAAGTAAGAGTCATCCAGAGAGTGCAAGAGATAAAGAGAGACGGTGAGAGAGAAAGAAAGAAACAGTGAGGGGGATAGAAACAAAAAAAAGGCAAAAATTCGAATGCAAACAAAGTACAATCGCGACCCATAGCTCTGTGGGGTCTGTCTTAAGTAAAAGCGTTTCTTAAACGTCCGCTGTGTACACACCCTGAAGGAACTGCGTAATAACTTAATTACACAGTGTGTGTTTCACGTAGATTACCTTTTTTTAAAAAACCACACACCCGACACATGTTTGCTCGCACGCGTGTACCTATACACAAGAGGTATAAAAAAATATCAGCAGAAAATTGACGCAAGCACAACAAAAAAATAACACAGGGAATGGATGGTGTAATTCATGCAATCTACAGTGTGGGATGTTTGTATAACATTTTTAAAAAAGAAAATCACTTTTAACCAAAATATATAGGGATACGCATTATTTTGCAGTTTAAATAGATATATATATATATATATATATATATATATATATATGTATATATATGTATATATATATATATATATATATATATATATATATTCAATTCAAATATATTTAAAGAAGGAAATCACTTTTAAACAAAATATATAGAGATAAGCATTATTTTGCAGTTTAAAAAGAATATATATATATATATATATATATATATATATATTCTATTTAAACTGCAAAATAATGCGTATCCATATATATTTTGTTTAAAAGTGATTTCGTTATTCAAATACACACACACACACACACACACACACACACACACACACATATATATATATATATGTTTGTGTGTGTGTGTGTGTGTGTGTGTGTGTGTGTGTGTGTGTGTGTGTATACATAAAATAATGAAGAGGAAGACAGTAAACAACAGCCCAGAAATGTATGAAACAATGAAAACGTGCTTAATACAAAACAAAATTCAATAAGAAAAATGTTGCATATATATATATATACATATATATAACACCTATTTACTTTCCGTTTTATTTCATTGATAACGGTCGCTATGAACGCTGTGGGTATTGGTAAACGATCAAAAGCAAACGGTTTTAACACAATGGTAAAAATTCGACTTTCATTTTTGAAAAACAAATCGTAAGAGACGTGCGCTTCTAAGAAAATAAAATAAATAAATAAATAAATAAAATTAAAAAACACTGCCCTGTCCGGTGGCAAAAGCTGCTGGTGGCGCCATTGGTTGCAGTACAGCCATGGCCACCGAAACTGTGGTACCGCCTCTTATTGGCGGATGACGAGGGCAGGAAATCGCACGTGCTTTCACATTCCAAACACTCACAATGACACACACATACATACTGTTATATATATGAAAGGCCGAGGCCATTCTGAAATATCAAATATATATATAATAATAGAAATAAATAAATACTGTCAAAAAAATTCATTTTTAACTTACAACTTTTTAGTGGTTTTACCTATATATATATATATATATATATATATATATATATATGTGTGTGTGTGTGTGTATGTGTGTGTGTGTCATTGTGAGATTTTGGAATGAACGTTAGTTATTCAAAGACATAACAAAAAATTTACTACCTGGCAGACAAAAAATGAGGATAAAATAACATCAGAGAAAACATAAACATTTGAAAATGACCAGAAAATTGAAAACGCTTGGAATGATAATTATAACTAAATAAAATATTAATAAAACCTTCCTTGAAAATGTTTTGAAATAGATGATCATGCGATTTCCAGTCGCGCGTAGCACGTGAGAGTTTTGAATGAACGCTCTTTTTTCCAAAACAACACACACACACACACACACACACACACACACACACACACACACACACACACACACATATATATATATATGGGAAAAACTACTAAAATGTTGTAAGTTTAAAAATGTATTTTTCTGACAGTATTTATTTATTTCTATTATTATATTTGATATTTCAGACCATCCTCGGGCTTTCATCAGAAGCAAATGATTTTAAAATTTAAATTAGAAATATATATATATATATATATATATATAGATAGATAGATAGATAGATAGAGAGAGAGAGAGAGAGAGAGAGAGAGAGAGAGCGAGCGAGTAGCGAGAGAAGGAGAGATGTCGAAAGGTAAATCTCGGCTCTATTCTTTTTATAGTTGCTGTGTCTTTTCAGGATTTGGCTGATGATTGGTCTCAAAAACGTCTATCAAGCTTTTTAAGAAGAATACACACAGTTTTCCCCGTCTCTCATATCTTCTATATATATTGTGAGTGTTACATTATTCAAAGTTTTTCACTGCTCACATATTCAGCCCATGGCATTATTCTGTAGAAAGAAATTTCTATTTCCTCAAGTCTATGCTTCATCTTATTTAAATATTAGAAAAAATGTAACAATCAGTTAAAAAGTTTCACATTATCAGTAGAAATTAAGAAAATCTTGCAGCTTAAACTCACTTTTATATATTAAAAAATTTATAACTATTTACATATTCAAATGTAGATAGATAATAAATACTAATTGTTAAAAAAATTAAATTCATCGATATTATTTATTAATTTTCGATTTTAAATATTAAGTTGCGTAATTTGGCATCCTCAGAATTTGCCTCGCTTTTCAGCTAATCTGATGAATATGTATGAGCCTCTCTTAAATTAAAAAAAAAATACTAGTATTTTTCCTTTCGTTTATAAATAATTGTAAAATAAAATCCTTTTTACTTATGTTCATAAATACTTGTTGCAAAATAAAATCCTCACATTTGGCTTGATAAAGTCTATAATAAGACTAAACGCGCCGGCTATGTTCTTTTAAAACATATTGCATTTATATCTAAACATTAAAAAAAATTAATATATAGATGACCATCAATTCGCACACATCTGCAGCCTTAAACGAGCCATGGTACATCAAATGCTCCTTTGTATCATTTAGCCATGTATTTACTGCGTGAAGAAACGTTCATTTGTATATATATATATATAGTCATCCGCAGACAGATTTGTTTCGCTGTATCACAGCTCATCAGTACGATTAGACATCAGATTGCTTTTTACCCAGGATTGAAACCCGGCCGAATTGGCGTCAGTCGGCGATTCTACCTCAGAGCTATGGGCGCTCGGTAGAAGGAGGCAGATTTTTAGCGTGTATATTATCATTATACACACCCAATAGCTGAGAGTGTTCAAATTCGTTACTGAATGAACGATATATATATATATATATATATATATATATATATATATAATTTTGTTATTACAATGACTTAATAAAGCATAATATCTCTATACAAAATGTTCATGTTTCAGAGCAAAACTGTTTCTCTTCAGGTGATATGTTAAAAAAATGGTGAAAACGATTTATTGACCAATATAAATAAAGTAAATGCTTGAACAATGGGTTTTTAATCTACGTGTTCTTTCACTTTTCTGTAGTATATATATATATATATATATATATATATATATATATATATATATATTGTAATTTTATTATTACAATTATTTGTAAAAGCATAATATGACTAAAAAATTCTCATGTTTCAGAACTATACTGTTCTTCTTCAGGTGATATTTTAAAATAAATGGTGAAAACTATTAATTTTTAAAATATATGATAGAAAATAGAAAATTAGGCAGTAGTGCTTGAAGAAAATGCTTTCTACTCTGTATTGAGCACTCTTTATAAAAGTAAATAATTGAACAGTGGGTTTTAATCTACGTGTTCCTTCATTTCTTTGTTATATATATATATATATATATATATATATATATATTAACTGCTGAAACACACCTGTGGTTACATACTTAAAAAACTTCTATATTTGAATTGCATTGGTATGAGGTAATGTTTCATTCGTAAAAATATATTACTACTACCCCTACTACCCCAGGGCAAACCGTCAGCATGTTTCCGTATCAATTTTCTCTTCTATGTCTACAACAATTTGGCACCGAGCAAAACTGTCAATTAAATGACCGCTGAACGCTTTCCAGTCTGTAATCAGTTCAAATTATATCATTTGGAAATGCGAGACTTCATGAAAAATCTATTGCGTCATAGCCTTTTTTTTTTACATTTCAAACTGATTGAATTTTTTCTGAAGTTGTCTTTTATCAATTTCCATATCCATTGTGAATTTAGAAGTATATGTGTATATTCTTAATATTTGACTATCTCTCCTCGTAGTAATCAGGAAATACATTCTCAAGAAACTGAACAGCCTAACGGCGCTAAGATTCACATTGTTACATATTATCTGTTCACATTGTTACATATTATCTGAGCTAGTGGGTAATTTCGCGAAGAAGTGTATTTTTATTAAACAGGATAAATATGCAAACTGACTAGCAAAAGAAAAATATTGTTTTTAAAATATTTTTTTGTTGTCAAAATTTAGATTGCGGGCAAAATTACTCATGTCAGAAAAATTATTTTATTATTTTGAAACCAGCGTGGCCAAGGTCAGGTAATGTGGACATGGAAATGCTTGTAAACAATGTACCTAAAAAATAACGTAGCCGCTTCTATAAGGGACAGACTAATAGTAGTGGTCAGTCCGTGAGAATTAAAGAACAATAGAAACGAAGAAAAGAGTGCTAGACTGCTACGTGATGTCAGTTCTTCAGTACGGCTGTGAATGCTGGACAATATCATCGAAAATGAGGAAAAAAATGGAAGCGGCCGAAATGTGGTTCTACAGAAGGATGCTACGGATATCGTGGACTGAGCATACAAGCAACGACGAAGTGTTAGAAAGAATGGCAACAAAAAGGAAATTGATGCTGAGCATCAGGAAGAGACAACTGAAGTTCCTGGGACATGCAATGAGGAAGGAGAGCCTGGAGAACCTGATACTGACTGGTCAGATAGAAGGAAGGAGAGACAGAGGAAGGCAGCGGATAACATATCTGCAGCGTCTGATCAGGTGGATGACAGAACGGGGGTTGCCAGGAGCAACAGGGGCAAACATACTAAGAGCCACAAGGGATAGGGAGACGTGGAGATCCATGATCGCCTACGTCCTGAAGGGACAGGGCACATAGAAGAAGAAGAAGAAGAATTAAGGAGAGAAGATAACGATTGGCATTGCATTCAAATCATGTAAGATCAAAATTGACTGGGAAGATAAGACAAAATTAGAAATAACCTTCATTCGTATAACCCAGGCCACTCAGTCTATCTGTGAATTTTCCCGGGTATCTAGATATGACTGCCAATTTTTCTATTTTTCTTCAACTCGTTCATCCTTCCAATTTAAGACAATTAATCTAGTTACCTTGTCCTGATTATCTTCTAAGACACCCACTTGTATACAGAATGCACAGTGCGACGGATCCATGGGGATATACCCAGCTGATTAAGGTCAATTTACTGACAAGCAAGGTTTTAATACTAAACAGGATATTTACACTATCCATATTAACTGAATCAAGTATAACAAGGTATATGATCCACGGACAAAGTTACAGCAAAGTATATGTCTGGCTTTAGTGAAATGAATGGAAAAGAAATCAGAAGAAGAAATAGCGAGAATATAAACGAACCAATTACGCTCTCATGTTTTTAAAGTCTGCTTCAATGAAATTAAAAAGAAAATTAAGAGTTTTTTATTTGTACGCCCTTACATCTTTGACTATTTGCTTGTATTAATATTCTGATTGTTATTGTGAATTTTTTAAAAAGTTGTTAAGCTCAATTATTGTACAATGCAATAAGAACATGTCCATCATTTGAATCGTAGAAGTGAAATAGAATTTATTCAAGCATTAACTTAAAAATTCTAATTCAAGAAAAATTGAAATAGCTAAATCTTGAATATTTCACGGGTAGTATTAGTTAATATTTTTTATTACAGTAGTATTTTAATATTTTCCCTACCAAAATGTATGTCATTATTTATTTCCTTGGGGCAATTTGTTTGAACGTAAATATTCTTATTTTTCTGGTGTGTTTCTTTTTTTTTAATTTAAAAAGCACAATCGTTAAAGGAATACTAAATAAAGAGGCCATAAATGCATACAAAACAACATAAAACTCAGAAAGTTACCCATAGAAAATGAAGAAACGTTTTTGTTCAATTTTCAGAGACAATGGCAATTCATGCATGGAAGTTATTACGTTAATGTATATGTGTCAGTCAATGCGTGGTAGTGTGAATGTGTGTGAGCATTTACCGCTTGAAACTTTCACGCTTCCCTCGTGACCCCTAATTTTAAAATGACGGATAAGCGACTCAGAAAAATTCAGATGATCTCGGAAGTATTTTTTATAGGAAGAAACAAAGTCCGATTTGTTACTGCAAAAAAAAAATAGAAACAAAAATGAAAACAAAAAAGTGAGAAAATATCAGGTATAGAGCAACTGAATAAAAAAAACTATTTTGATGCATGGAAAAAATAAAGTTGGAAATGGTTATTTTACAGTTAATTAAAAAAAATGAAAACGAATGAAAAGCTACGAAAAAAAAAAAAGAAAAGGGAGATTATATAATAATGTGTTATAAAAAGAGAAAATGAAACGAAACACAAATTGACAAAGCTAATAATGGAAACTAGAACGAGTAGAAATAAAATTAGGGAGTAAGAAAGAAAAATGAATCAACGAAAGAAAGAAAGAAAGAAAGAAAGAAAGAAAGAAAGAAAGAATGAATGAATGAATGAGAGATTACATAATCTGTTCTAAAGTGGGATAAGAAAACGGATATCAATTTGAAAAACAAATACAAAATTGAACGAGTATAAATAAAATAAGGTAGCATGAAAAAATGAATCAATGAAGGAAGGAACGAAAGGAATAAAGAAAGAAAGAAAGAAAGAAAGATGTATAATATGTGGTAAAGGCAGAAAATGAAACGAAAAAAGAATTGAAAAAACAAATAAAAGAAACTGGAAAGAGTATAAATATAAAAAAGGAGAATGAAAGAAAACGTGAATCAACAAAAAGAGAAAGAGAGAATAAAAGAAAGAAAGAAACAAAAAACAATGAAAGAAAGAAAAAAGAAAGAAAAAATTGAATAAATTAGGGAAAAAAAGAAAGATAAAGAAGAAAGTATAAGGAAAAATTAAAAGAAGAAGAAAAAAGAAGAGAAAAAGAAAATGATAGAACGGACACCAAGAAAGAAAGAATAAAATAAGAAGCTCAAAAAGAAAATACGAATCAATGAAAGAAAGGAAGGAAGTAATACGGAAATGTAAGAATGAAAGAATATATCAAAAGTAAAAAGAAATAAAAAAAGGAGAAATTAAAGAAAGAAAGAAAGAAAGAATGAAAGGGTGTATGGAAATGAATAAAGAAAAAAATAATATAAGGAACCAAGAATAAAAGAAAGAAAGAAAGAAAGAAGATATCAGGTAGAATGAAATATGCTAGTCAGAAAGAAAACTTGAATCAGCGAGAAAACAGAAGAAAGAAAATAATGAAATACATTAGAAAGAAATACATCAACGATTTAAGAAAAAAGTAAAAAAAAACGGACAAAAGTGAAAGAAAGAAAGAAGACAATAGCAGTTACAGAAGAAAACAAGCAAAAAGCACGAAACACACAAACCACTGTTTTTCTTTATTTTATATAATTTTTAAAAGATTTTATTTCTTTTATTAAGAGCGTCAATTAACTATATATGTGCATGAATGGTTGAAGGCGTTGAAAAATGGGGGAAGCGAATAAACAAAAAATGGTCGCCTTGTCATAATTACAGGGGAGTAGATAGACTGGCTTTTAACAATCCGATGGAAGACTTTGAAATACCGGTTGGCGAGAAGACGCGAGGAAACAAGTTTTGAAGATGGAGAAAAGAAAGAAAAAAAAACAAAACCTACAACAAAAACAAAACGATAGATTTTCAAAATTAGCAAGAAAGAATATAATAATAATATAAACTGAGATAAAAAAAGAAAGAAAGAAAGAAAAGGGGGAAGTAATATTAAAAAGCAGAAAAAAACGGTAAGAAAGACGTAACGTATAGAGAAAGAAGGAAAAAAATATGAAATAAAATTGAAAACAGCAAGCTGATTTGTTAATACAATTAAATAATAAAATAATTAAAATCAATAGAGAAATAGAAATAAAAAAATAATAATTATGAAAAGAAAAAGGAAAAAAGGAAAGAATCAAAGAAAATATGAAAATCATTCTAAAGTGATAACTCTCATTTTTTTTTTGTTACCGCCTGATGTCAAAAGTGAATTCATTTTTTAAAAAATCATTTCAGCTCAAACAAGGCAATAAAGCCACTAAGATGCGGTGTGGGGGGGTTACTAAATGTGAAAGAATATCAGAAAAAGATAACATTATTAAGGAGCTGGAACAATCTCCCTGAAAACAAAACAATTATCCTCCTTGGGTTATCACTCCCAACAGACCTCAAGTGGAATGACTATAAAGAATCCATAGCTAAATTCGCTGCTAAGAAAATCGGTTCTCTGTGTAGGACCAGGAAGTTTTTCTCGTCTGAAACAATCCTGTACATATATAAATCTACCATCCGCCCATGCATTGAATACTGCTTCCATATCTCATCGAGTGCCTCTGCTATTCACCTAGATGTCCTTGACAAAATCCACCGGAGAATCTGTAATGTGATCGATCCTGACTTGGCAGCACAGATACAGTCACTTTCTCACCGGTGAAATGTGGCATCCATGTGTCTTTGCTATAAATATTTTCACGGCATCTATTCCGATGAATTTAGCTCATTGGTGCCCCCTATATATGAATTTACTCGAGCCACAAAATTAGCGACTAGGTTCCATCCTTTTACTGTAAAATTAATAAAATGTAAACACAAATTCTTCCCCACAGCTTCTTTTCTCGCACACCCTCCTGTGGAATTTCCTTTCATTTACTTGCTTCCCCGACATCTACAATCTTCAAGAATTTAATTGTAAAGTCAATAATCATTTCCTATCTCACTAACCTGCATCCTTTATCTCTCTCACTATCTCTCTCTCAAGCTCCTTTCTCTGTTCACTACACTCTCATCAGTATTCTAATCCGTCTCTTACTCACTTCCTGACACCCCCTATAACCTGTCACTCTTTCTCATAACTTTCCTTCTATCTAATCCCCTACAAAACAGTGACAATAAAATGCTTTGTTTGGGGCGATATGATTATAAAAAAAAAGGAATTTAGAAAACAGAAGATAAAGACTGACATTTCATTAAAATTTTTGAAGTTCAAAATTAAATGGAAAGTGTTGGGGTGTCTACTCAAATTTTTAGTAAAAACATAAAATCTGAGTGTCGTACCCACAAATAAGAAAATAATAAACAGCATGAAGAAATGATCTTCGCAGAAAAGAAAAACAAAACAAGATACACTTAAGAATAACATTTATACAAGCAGATACATATATTTCCATATGAAATTTCACTGTTGAATTTTTCACATAAAATTTACATACGCAATTTCACTATGAAATTTCATTATGAAATTTCACTTGTGACCATGAAGAGAACAGTGGTTCAATAGTTCGAAATGATTTGTCATGTGTCTGCACATTTCAAATTGATTTTGTTGTACTGAAGAGAACAAACCGTATGTGCACCAATATGTGTGTGTATGTGTTTGTGTTTCTGTATATGGGTAACGCTCGTTATCAAAATATGTGTGTGACTGCCAGCTGATTGCGTGTCATAGCAGTAATTTTAAACACGGTGAAAAAAAAGAAAGGATTTACTTCCTTCAAGGCTTTGTATATTTTCATTATAGAAAATCGCGAAATGATGCGTTGTCATTGTATATGATGTTGATCGAGACAGGGCCTTGGTTCTCCTCAAAGTTCCAGTAGCTGAATGTTTTTTTCTGGCGTGACGTAGTTTTTTTTTTTTTACTGTTTTTTCGGCTCCAAACCCTATTGGATTTTTGCATGGAAATGTACTAATTAACCCGAGCTTCGAATTCTTTTCTAAAAAGGATAGAAATCGTAGAAAACACACCACGAGACTTGTTCTGTCTACTCGGGTTTCAGAAACACTTATTTAATTTGTAGCTCTGTAGAGAAATGTAAAAACGTGTTTTACATGTACTAAATTTATTAAGATTTAGTGGTAGGCATTCTTCAATTGCTTGTCCTTCATTTATTGGCTGTAAATATGGAAGTTTATAGGCTATAAAAGTAAAGAAAAATAGTAAAACGGAATAGAGAGCTAGCGAAGAAACTATTAGCATAGAACTTACACTTACATGAATTCATTTCAACTGTAAAATTATGAGATCTTGTTTCTACTACATAGGTAGACATCGCAGCGTTTGGATTCTAGAATTAAACAGCATTTATCCCCCAGAAGTTTTTTAATTAAGCCGCAAGTAGTAGTTAACTAGTAAATACATCCGGATCATCTATAGCACAAATTCATTTCAACTGTCTGCATGTATGTCCTTTGTACAAATTCACAATTTCTATCCGATTCTCACCAATCTTCACACAAATATTCTTTAGGATTCCGGTCAGTTCATGGGCTACTTTTTTTTCCCGATTTCTCCACGATATCGGAAATTGATACACCGATATCCGATCAGGTCTGATCAAGATCAGGATTTCAGCCGTTTTATCGTGGTTCTTGCTGCAGAATTTGCTCTAACATGGTAAAAGTATAGTTTTTAGGCTCAAAGATTAGTAATTCTTCTCAGACAATCTATTTTTCTGGATATTGGAAATCGATACCCCCGATATTCAATCGAATCTGATCAAAACCTATATTCAGCCATTAATATAACTCATTTTCTCCAATTTTACTCCCGATGGGTACGATAAGTTTTCATGGACTTACTTAGGTTAATTTATCATTGAAGGATTATTTGACTCCGATATTGGAAATTGATACCCCGATATCCTATCGGGTCTTATCAAAATCAGGTTTTTAGCCCTTTTATTTTGGTTTTTGGTTCTGAGTATGCTCTAAGTAGTTATAATTGTAGTTTTTAGTCTCAGCCATGAAACCATTTACTCAGAGGACTTATTTAGCCTTCAAAATTCAGTTTGCAACGGAAAACTTTATAGTGGGTATAGTGGGTAATACCCACTATACATCCTCCCAAAGTCAAACCACCTCCTAGTATAATCAAACATATACCCTCCTCCATATAATATAGAATTATTCAAAACTCGTGCAGTGGGGAAACATTTAACAAACACAAATTTCTCTACAACAAGTCCCTAAAAAAACGGCTACAAAAACCAAAACTCCGATACATAAAAACCATAACCATAGCAGGAAAAATAGAAATAGAAAAATCATTTGGTACACACCTCCTTTCAACCAAATGATAAACACCAAGCTAGGACAAAAGTTCCTGAACTTAATCAAAAAACATTTCTATACAAATAACCCTCTTAGTAAAATCTTCAACAAAAATACACTTAAACTAAGCTAGAAAAAATCATAACAGACTATAACAAATATATCCTAAATTAACACGCAGATCAGAATAAATTCAACTACCAAAATACAATTAAAGACAAAAATAAAACATGTGTAATTGTAGAAACCCTAGCAACTGCCCGCTACAAACTAATTGTAAAATAAACTCAATAATCTATCAATGCAACATAACATCAATTGAAAATCCAACTATAAATAAAGTTTATATCGGATCAACCAGGAACACTTTTAAGCAGCGCTGGTACATGCAGTTAAGGTAATTCAAAAACAACTTATACCGAAACAAAACATCCCTTTCTACATACTTTTGGAAGCTAAAGGATTCAAAACAGAAACCCAAAGTAAAATGGAAAATCCTAGAAAAAACTAGATCTTGCAACTTACTTGACGACATCTACCCTTTATGTTTTAGTGAAAAGCTATACATTCTAAAGTACCCCAACAGTAGGAAACTATTAAACCGTAGAGACGAATTAGCAGTATTATGCAAACATCGCAAATATTTCTCGTTAAAATTGAAGTAAACAAAAAAGCACCCAACCCACACGACCCCCCAAAAAATGCAATAAATACACAATCAACCCTATTAATAAATAGAACAAAAAACGTAGAAATAAAAGACAGCAAACCCCACACCACACCAACAATAAGTCTAGCTACCTGTAAATGGTAGAAAAATAAAAGAAACTATCGACACTGCAAAAAACAAAAAAAAAACATATATTCCAATACAAAATAACCAAAACTAAACAAAAAAGTGACCAGCCCAAAACTAAATAACACATATCTTCTAAACCAAATAGCAGCACCGTAAAAACCATAAAAGAATCTACTAGATCAGCCAAAAATTACACACCACTAATATCATTAACAACGACGCCACTACTACTTCATCCAGACAAGATAAATAGGAAACCTGTCTTGAACTTAACCACCACTCCCAACACCTAAAGCTAAGACTTAAATAAAGCCAACAGAATCCAAATAAGCTCCCAACCCCACTTTCACCTAAAAAAGCATATTCACCAAAACCGTTTTTTCACCAGATAATTTTCATCCCAACTTCTAAACCCGATGAGTCAGTCAGTCAGTTAAGTGCCATATGCGAGAGCCGTTTGGGCGATCATGTCTCGAAACAGACATGACTGACTGGACCGAAGATTATCCCACAGTAGGTTGCCATTCCTTTCTATGGTAGACTGGTTGCCGACCAAGGCTATAGAACCCAATCTGTCCTGTTATTTAACTCATAACTGGAAGGAATAAACGGATTAATACCTTTCCCAAGGGTATTTGCGAGTAATTGAATTCGAACTCGACTCCCCGATTTCTCGTTTCGAGCCGATATCCAATGCACCACAGAGGCAACCAAAAAACAAGGTTAGCTTCGAAACGCGAAAATTTTTGTGTAGTCATACTATGAATTGATAAACCAGTGTAACAACTATTACAATATATATATATATATATATATATATATATATATATATATATATATATATACAAAACTGTTGAAGACATTTAATATCGCCATTCACATAGACCGTAACATACGGCTTTATAGAAGGACAAATAACAAAGGACATATTAAACGACTAACCACGTGAAATCATACTTTGCAAACAATTATTTCAATCGTCACATGCGTAACCAATGATGCTTTTATATATCAAGACTCACCTCAGGCCAGAAGTGTTTTAAACACGCTTTACCGAGGAAGAATGTAAATATACGCATATGAATAAATACGACTTTAACACGAAATAAAAAATAAATAATTTATAGAAATAAATAATTATAATTGCAAAACCGTCGTTTAAAAAATCAAAACTCTCCACATGAGGGACCTTCAGGTAAGGAAGTTCCTGCAAGTAGAAATACAAAGCCGGGTAGCATACAACGATTGTTGGCCTGAAAGAAAATGAAAAAAATTATTTAATTACGACTAAAATAATTTATGGCAGTTTGAAGAAATCCGAGTACAATATATATATATATATATATATATTAATATAAATTAAGCTGAAAATCCGAACATTTGATGTAATTTTGAAGAAAACAAAGTCTTATGTCTGAGGACGACAATTCTTTTTCTAAATAAGTATTCACTGAAAATTCTATACAGTAGTTAGGTTGATTTTGTATAGCGTCATATCAAACACGATGGGTTATTTAATACCAAAATTTTAACAAATTAAACACAATTTTATGATGTCAAGTAAATAATGTTTGAATGCAATTGTATGAGTTCAGTTAAAGACAGGGCCGTAGCTGAGGCTAAAAAAACACAAGGCACAGAAAAAATTGCCCGGATTTATTAGTTGACAATGTGATGATGTCATCAGTGTCATCCGTTTCCAGAAACCATTATTTTTGCGGATTTTTTCGGCTATTCCAATGGAAATTAGGTACAGAACGTGAACGAAAGCAGGAAATCGGGTTCGAACTTTCCAATCTTTTCTCTCAAAATTAATAAATAAACTTGATTTTTACTGCGTTCAATCGGATGTTTTCGTCGTTTTTCTTTCTTTCTTTCTTTCTTTCTTTCTTTCTTTCCTAGTAAATTGCTTAGTTTGATTTCTGATGAAGACATTTTTCCTTGCCCGGTTTTTCACTATGATTGCACGGATCGGCCCGGACCAGTGCCCGGTGTGCCCGGTGTGCCTGGTGTGCCCAGTAGTCAGATACGGTCATGGTTACAGATAAAATATATTACTCTTTAAAGACACATGGCCTAGGGAATATAGGCGTTGGTTAATTCCAGTGACTTGATCCAAAGATTTGTGAATTCAATACCTGGCTACAAAAGTGGTGAACGAATTAAGTGGTTGAGGTAAAGAGAGATATTACATGATTACCGAAAGTAGTATCGCATATTGAATCAGAATGATATACACTAGTGATCAAAATAAATAGTTCACTTCGAAATTTCTAGCCCCTGAAGAAAGTTAGAATGTACAACGGTCAAAACGCAGTAAACAAGACAAAAAAATGAGGACAACAGCCCTAACTATTTAAATGATGAAAATATATTCTTGCTGGTCATTTTTCTTTAAAAATCTGTATTGTTAGTAATTTTCTTTTTTTACTATATTTCCCTAATATATATTGATACTTTATATTTCATAAGTTTTTTGTTTTGGGGTTTATTATTTTCCCATAGCCGGGACCAATAAGAGGTGCTACTACTACTGGTCAGGGTAGATTTTGGAGCAACAGAAATTAACGGGTAGTTCCAAGATCTGCAAAATCACAGGTTTTCGATCCAATGGCTTGGTGTCGAGTGTAGTTTAACGTCATACACAGGAATGCTATATCATAAGTTTAAAGTATCAAAAAGAATTGTCCATTTCTCTTTTTAAAAAGATGCCGTATTCTTCATTAAAAATTGATGATATACAAGAAAGGAAGAGAACTGTAATAGTAATTTTAATATTAAATATCTTTTTATAAAAAAAACATACGGAATTCATTGACCGCACAGCCATCTTTACTGTTTGTGGATATTTGTTTTAATTTTTTATTAAAATGATTTTTCAGAAAAAATAGATATCTCAGATTTACTCTTATCTATTTTTTTTAATATTGAGAGAGATTTCCTTCTAAATCTTTTGTTTGCAGAGATGAGGAAAGTCAGTTTTAATTATATCTTATTTTTCTTTTTAATTTATATCTGCTAACCATTTTAGCACTTGCTGCTGTTGAAGGTTCAAAAATGATCTCGTTTCTGCTATTTATTACAGGTTGCATTTCTGTAGTGTCAGTTTCAATATGGATAGTGCATTCTTAGAGATAGATACAAAATAAAAAAGGCAAAATAAATTTCACAAAAACATTGGTGATGTTAACTAAAATTAAACAACCGAAATTGCAAGTGTCCAATAAATTAGAGCATGTTAAGAATCCTTGAAAAGACTTTAGGGCTTTCCTATTCTACAAGACGGCAAAATTTATATCAATATTCGGTCAAAATTGATAGCCATATATGTTTCTTTTTTTTTTATAATCATATCGCCCCTGTAAGGCATTTTACTGCCACTGTTAAGCAGGGGGTTACATAGAAGGAAAGTTATTAGAAAGAGTGACAGATTAGAGGGTGTGTCAGGAAGTGGATAAGAGAAGGATGAGAATACTGATGAGAGTGGAGTGGACGGAGAAAAGTGCATGAGAGAGAGAGAGAGAGGATGATGGTTAGTGAGGTAGAAGATGCCTACTGACTTTACATTCAAATTCTTGAAGTTTGTAGCTGTCGGGGAAGCAATTAAACGGAAGAAAATTCCACTTCTCGCGGGAAGTGCGAGAAAAGAAGCTGTGGAGTATAGTTTGCGTTTACATTTTATTGGTTTCACAGTAAAAGGGCTATATATTGATGTATCTAATATTGAGTATCTTACATTATGACAAAAGAAAAACTAATCTAGCCCCCTTCCCGATCGTGACAGGAGGGATATATATATATTGTCATCCGCAAACAGATCTGTTTCGCTGTATCACAGCTCATCTGTACGGTTAGACTCCGATTGCTACCTAACCCAGGCCCGAACCCCGATCGAATTAGCGGTAATCGGCGACTCCATCCCTGGGCCACTGGGCGTTCGATGAAAGAAGGCAGTATTTTTAGCGCATATCATATTACGCGCCTAATAGCTAGAGTGCTCCAATTTATTTTACTGAATGAGCGATGCGTACACGCTAGAGTGGCTACTGTTTTTCAAAGTTTACCTTTCTTCCAGAGTGCTCAATCAGGGTGTGAGTGCGTAATTATATATATATATATATATATATATATATATATATATATTTATTTATTATTATCAACTTTTTGCGAGTTATATTTGACAGCTGGGTTCCTTAATTTTATGTCACGTCAACCCGTTGGGATATTTATTGATAAAATTAGTTTCTTTATCATCATATATCTTTTATTACATTTTGTAGTAATTAATTATTAGTCGCTTTTATTTGATTTTTTAAGCATTTACTTTCTTTCGGAGATAAATAAACATCACTTTAACTCTGGTGGAAGGGTCTCCCCGACAATTTATGATATAGGGTCCTCCACTCTGCCCTATCTCAATATGCGCGATCGTCGGCAAAAAGAGGAGACCAAAATGCCAAGTACAGATCCGGGATACGGAAAACAAACAGGTACAGAAATGTTAAATACCTGCGAAGTGTTCTAACAGTGAACGGAAAGTGCGACACAGAGACCCGAAGGTGTGTATGCATTGCCAAGTATAGATTCCAAAAGTTGAGTAAAGTTATGTGAGACAAAAAAAAATTCGTTTGAAACAAAGAAAAGAGTACTGGATTGGTATGTGATGTCTGTCTTTTTATTGGATAGCGAATGCTGGACAATCTCTTCAAAGATGAACTAAATATGTGAAGCAACCGAAATGTGATTCTACAGAAGGATGCTGAGGATAACTTGAACGGAACATGCTAGCAACGACAAAGTTTTGGAGAGGACAGTTTTACTTAACATCACATAAAGTGAAAGTTCTAAGACATAAATGAGGAAAGAGGGTTTGTAGAATCTTTTACTTACAGGACAGACAGGAGAAAGCAAGTCATGACATACTTGATGATATTAAGCAAATGGATACTAAAATAACAAGAGAATGGGTATTAATAGCTACAAGTGATAGGGGGATGTGGAAAGCCATGATCACCTACGTTCTGAAGGGACACCGCACATAGAAAAAGAAAAATTATTCAAATGAATATAAATGTTATTTGATCTAATTTTTTACAGTAATGAAACGTGCATTATAGGTAAACAATTTAACTAGAAAAATTGAAAAGAAATACAATGAATCGAAATACAAATGGGAGACATGTCATAATATTTTATTCCATCGAAATAAACCGACAGTTTTGCGGTTACATCAAATTGACTAATTTAAGTTGAATCATTTAAATTGAATAATTTAACGCATTCAGCATTACAGATAAAAACGGTGAATTTTATATAGTGTTTTTTTGTTCGAGACTGAAATCATAATAATAGCGTAAGCAAAAAACACATTCATAGCATAAGCAAAACTCATTCAGGTATCTAGACAAAAAAATAAGTATCCAAGAATGAACTAAAAATCCTCAAAAATTGTTAATAATCTGTTGTTCTTCAATCAGTCAGTTAATTGCTATAGAACCTAGAAACCAATCTGTCCTGCTATTCAACCCATAGCTGGAGGGAGAAGAGACAGATTAATACCTTTCCAAGCGATATTTGTGCGCAAGGGAATAAAACGATTTCCACTGAAATTCAAACTCAGCGCTCATATTTCTCATCCTACGCCGATATCCTTTACCAGAGTTTAATGTTTATCGTATATAAATATAGGTTGGAAAATGCAAATTCTTATAAGATACTGAGGACCTCCAATCAGGCTCCTCTAATCGGGGGTGTTCGGGGTTAGTACGCGCCGACCTTGCTCGAGTTTATTATATTTAAGTCCAGTCTTTGAAATTTGAAAGAGAAATCACTCGACCGGCGGTCGAGAGCAAAGAAAAAACATTTACAACCCCCCAAATCATTTTACTCTACCGATTCCATTTTCTTAATAGTCGCCTTAAGTAAACATAGCGTGAATCGTTGGCGGAAAATAAAAATGAAATTTTAATTAAAATTTCGAACGTGTTTGAAAGGATTTATTTATTTTTTTAAACAACAAACTTTGATCTCTCCTCTTAATAATAGCATAAACATTTTGATGATAATATTTTGTTTTTATTAAATTTGAGCCCTTCTAACATCATGATATTTTTTTTTTTTTTTTTTTTTTGCAGTTAAGTAGAGGTACATAAATTCGTAAATTCTTTCTTCTAATTGACCACAACCTTCATCTCATAGATGATGAAAAATAACAAATCTGATTTTCTCAATGATTTTCTATTAAAATATTACATAATTTGTTTTTCAGTGCGTGTTGAGTCAAGTATAATATTTTTCAAAATCAGTTTCTAAAAATCTGTGAGCGTCTTTAATCTGGACGACAGAGATATTTTGGCTCCACTCTGGAATCATTAATTAAACAAATGTTTACACTGACCGGGACGATAAACGCGAGACAGAGTTCAGTAATGTCATTATAGGTCATTCTAAGTAACTTGTGAATCTTAAATAGCATACTTTTGGTTTTTAAAAGGAATCACATTTCCTTTTCTGTATTTGAAGGGACACGTTTCATTGCGAGATTTTTAATCAACTTCGGACGAGTAAAGCAATAAACTTTAATCGCCCAATTAAGTTTTTAATCGATCGAGCGAGTGAAATCTCAAAGGCTGTTTAAGTATATATACAATTATTGGGACAGTCATGGGTAAATATTGATAATTTATGAATTTAAATGAATTTGTTTCGGGGATAGGTGAATACTGGACGTTTATATTTGAATCTATAAGTATTGGCTTGGTTGACAATTATTCTTTATTTCTTTCTGTGTTTATAAGTTGTTTTTTTTTAGGAATAGGTAAATATTAGTCGTTTATATTTGAGACAAGTAATTACTTAGTTCGGAAACATCTAAATATTAAGCATTAATATTTGTGCCTATATGTATTGGCTTGAGAGTTGGCCTCACAGTATGTATTACAGTCAACTCATTCTGATCCTGACTAACATGGCAAAAAGAATATGAAATATTCTATTAAAAGTCTTTTCTTTCTATAAATTTGACCAATGAGCCTTAGTTAAAATCTTCACATAAGATTTTTCTAAGATTTTTTTTATACATTTGTGTTGTTTTCGGTACTAATCATATATATATATATATATATATATATATATATATGTATATAAACAATAGCGTTCACATTTAACAAAATATATATATATATATATATATATATATATATATATTGCAAAACATTGAGAACATAAATGTTTTTTTCGTTGACAAATAAGTGCGTATTTGTTTGCTTGTGTGAACTTGTTAAAGCAATAACAAACGGTACAATATGTCGTAATTTACAAGAATAACGCAGATAAAATTGGAAACACAAGTCGTACCATAAGAGAATAATCAGATTAATGCTATATGACAATGCATATGGATGTTGGTTGTGGTACAGTGGATATCGGCTCGGAACGAGAAACCAGGGAGCCGTGTTCGAATTCCAGTTGAATCCATTGTATTCACTTACGCGCAAATACCCTTGAGAAAGGTATTAATCCGTCTCTTTCTTCCAGGTATGGGTTAAATTACAGGACAGATTGGGTTCTATAGCCTTGGTCGGCAACCAGTCTGGCGCAGAAAGCAATGGCAAATTACTGCGGGATAATCTTCTGCCCAGTCAGTCATGTCTATTTCGAGACATGATCGCCCAAACGTGTATCACGTATGGCACTTAACTGACTGACTGACCATGTATATATCTATTTCTCTTTCTCAGTTGAATCTGATGTACCATACTATTTATTTATCTATTTGACTCTATTTAAATCTATCTATCTATCTCAGTATGTTCATATCTATCTATCTATCTATCTATCTATCTCAGTATGTTCATATCTATCTATCTATCTATCTATCTATCTATCTATCTATCTCAGTATGTTCATATCTATCTATCTATCTATCTATCTAACTATCTATCTATCTCAGTATGTTCATATCTATCTATCTATCTATCTATCTATCTATCTATCTCAGTGTATTCATTTATATCTATCTATCTCAGTTTACTCATATAAACAATAGCGTTCACATTTAACAAAATAAAATTTAAATGTCAAGCTACACTTAAGACGTGTGACAGCAAAATCTTTTGAACCTTCTTGTTGTTAATCTCCTCTAACCTTCAATCCCTTCTCCACAAACGACACTCTGCTAGCATCATGATATTCTACTTTTTTTTTTTAATGACAGGTTTTCGAGCGAACTACATTCGTTAGTTCCACCAATTCCAAATTTCAAAGCTTA
Source organism: Ascarosepion bandense (assembly GCA_037127315.1). Taxonomy (NCBI): domain Eukaryota; kingdom Metazoa; phylum Mollusca; class Cephalopoda; order Sepiida; family Sepiidae; genus Ascarosepion; species Ascarosepion bandense. Next base: position 8,318,579 of record JBBBDQ010001092.1, read on the forward strand.
ATTTTTATTATTGCCCTCCATGCCACGTACATTTATTCTTTATAGTCCATTGGTAAGGCGTAAGTTACACAGAAACAGCTTCTTTCACGGAAGTGTTGCAATGTGGAACGAACTATAATCTTAAACTCGACGGTCGACATCTACTTATTCTAAATATCCTCATATTATACAAAGTTTTTCCCCACCTACCATTCATACATTTAATTATGTTGACCTCTACACAGAGTGGCACTTACGACATGTATAAGAGATTCAAGAGTAAAACCGTCTCAATCGTAAAATTTCGATCGTGACAAAAATTGCATGAAAATAACTAAAATTTAGTTGTACGCTGTGGTAAATATTAACGTTTGCCAGCATTTAACTAGATATATTTATTATTTAAATATATAATTTAATTACAACTTATCTTTAACTTACTTCAAGCATTAATGAAATTATTCTAATTAACATATTAATTTAATTAAAATATCTAAAATAAACCGTGTATTTTAGCATTTAATGAAATCATAAGTTTAATTCTTTAAAATACATTTTGTTTTTATTTTTTATGAGATAATTTAACTAATGAAATTTGAAAATTTATTCCCGTACCAAACTTTCCTAAATTTAAAAAATAGTTAAAAAAAGACATAATTATATGTCAGTACTAATTAAAAGCTTCCCCACAGAATTAAGTTAAACATGATTTACATAAATTATAATTATTAATTGTAGGTATTTATTTATTTTGATTTTACATATAATTTGATCTTAATCATTTTTCGGTTTATTAAAATTTTGCATTTTATTTAAAGTTGAAATGCAATTTTTAATGTGCAGAATAATTTCATTAACAAGTTTTAGGAGATAATGATTTTCACATTTATGTTCTATTATGTAACAAATAGCTGGAGTTAGAAGAATTAGATTCATGCCTTTCTTAATTGTATTAGCGCATAGGTGAATGTTAAGATTCAAGCTAGAATTTGAATTCGACTCTCCTGCTTCTCATTCAATCTTCTTCGATGTACCTTATCCTTTCAGAACGTAGGCGATCATGGCCTTCCACGTCTTCCTATCCCTGGTGGCTCTTAGCACGCTTTCTCCTGTGACGCCTCTCAGCCCCCGTTCTGTCATCCACCTGCTCAGGCTCTTCAAATACGTTATCCGCTGCTTTCCTCTGTTTCTTTTTCCTTCTATCTGACCTGTTAGTACCAGGTTCTCCAAACCCTCCTTCCTCATTGCGTGTCCCAGGAAATTTAGTTGTCTCCTCCTGATGCTCAGTATTTATTTCCTTTTCGTTTCCATCATTTCCAACACCTCGTCATTGCTCGCATGCACTGTCTACGATATCCGCAGCATCCTTCTATAGAACAACATTTCAGCTGCTTCAATTTTTTCTTTTCATTTTTGTTGATATCTTCCAACATTCACTATCATATTGAAGAACTGACATCACATAGTAATCCAGTACACATTTCTTTGTTTCTAGTGGAAATTTCCTGTGTCTTAATACTTTACTCAACTTCTGAGACGCATCTTTTGCCATGCCAATTCACCTTTAAAGCGGTAATTCATCTAGATATTGACCAGTTTCGACGCTGTTTAATTTCGGTGATCCGACAGGAACAGGTCTTTCAATTAAATATGAACGTAAGACTTATTTCTCATAGAAACCGAGTATTTATTTAAAAATAATAATTTTTTTAAAAATATATTCTTGCAATTAAAGCATTATCAAATTGTCTATATTTTTTATGGACTTATTATAAGAAAATAAAAACATAATTTCTTTTGATTCTGTTTTCTTCTTGCTTGAAAATTAATAAACAGAAACTTATTTTCAGTTCTTCTTCTATGTACCCCATCCTTTCAGGACGTAGGCGATCATGGTTTTCCACGTATCCCTATCACTGGTCTCTCTTAGCACGCTTTCTCTTGTTAAACCACACAACTCACATTCTGCCATCCACCTCATTAGGCCCTTCACATATATTATCCGCTGCTTTCCCCTGTCTCTATTTTAGTCTATCTGGCCTGTTAGTATCAGGTTCTCCAATCTCTCCTTTTCTCATTGCGTGTCCCAGGAACTTTAGCTGTCTCTTCCTGATGCTCAATATTAATTTCCTTTTCGTTTCCATCTTTTCCAAAATCTCATCATTGCTCACATGCTCAATCCATGATATCTGTAACATCCTTCTATAGAACCACATTTCAATTGCTTCAAGTTTTTGAAAATATTGTCCAGCATTCACTGCCATATTGAAGAACTGACACCACATAGCAATCCAGTACTCTTTTCTTTGTTTCTAGCAAAATTTTCCTGTCTCTTAATACTCTACTCAGGTTCTGGAACGCGTCCTTGGCCATGCCAATTCGCCTTCGGATCTCAGTGTCACACTTTCCGGTCTCTGTTAGAACACTTCACATGTATTTAAATTTTTATACCTGCTTGATTCTGGTATCCCCGACCTGTATTTGGCATTTTTAGTGCCATATCAGTCTCTGTAAGTTATTTAATGCCGAACTATAATAATAGGTTTAGTGATAAAAGCCTGACTAATTAAACCATAAGTATTTGTGCGTAAGTGAACATAACTAGCACATCTGGAATTGAAACTCGGCTCTCCGATTAACAATCTTGGGACAGTATCTTTTACGCCACCCGCACACTAATGCTTAGAGCGCATGACATTTCCCGTCTAAGTACTGACCAAGTTTTACGTTGCTTATTTTCGGTGATCGTACGGCGATTTGTGTTTTCACTTAATATAGTCTAAGTACATTTATCTATTTTGAGAGTTAATATCACGCCATTCTCTAAGTCCCGGGCCTGACATATAGATAGCATCACTAATAAAATTCAAGTTTTATGACGGACTAACCTTCAAAGAGCACGTGACAAAATTTGGGTTAAATCAGATTATTAGTTTACAAATTTCAGTTATTTATTTGAAGCTACTGCTTCAAATTTTCGAAACAATGGAAAAATCTGACTTCGTGTGTTGATAAAGAATTGCATTCTGATGAGAAAAAATAATATTCAAGCAATGCAATGGCTTGATAAGTGTTATTCGGAATCTGCTCCGTCGAAAACAACTGATAAATGGTGGTATGCTGGCGTTAAACGCGGTCGTACAGGCTCAAATGATGGTGAACGCACAGTTGTCTCGGAAAACACACAAAAAACCTATCATTTTGGCCGATCGTAAATTGAAGTTGCGTATGATAGCAAAGAAGATGAACTTATCAGAAGGTAGTGTATTCATCATTTTAAATGTACATTTGTCAATGCGAAAGTTATCGTTTGCTCACTGTCGATCAAAAACAACAACGCGTCGACGATTCAGATCGCTGTTTGCAACCGTTTCAACACAAGGAGTTTTGCGTAAATATATGACAATGGATGAAACACTCCGGAATCAAAACGGCAGTCAGCTGAGTGGACAGCAGCAGGTGAAAGCTCTCCAAATCGACCAAAGACGCAAACATCAGCAGGAAAGGATTTGGCCTCCGTATGTTTAGATGTGCAAGGTATTTTGTTCTTTGATTACCTTGAGAAAAAAACGAAGTATCAATCGCGAATTTTATATTTCATTATTAGTGTGTCTAAAGGAAGAAATCGCCAAAATAGCACCACAAATGAAGAAGAAACAAGTGACCTTTCACCAAGACAACGCATAGTGTCACAAGTCGATCGCAACGATAGCAAAACTACATGAATTTTACTTTGAATTGCTTCCGCATCCACCCTATTCTCCAGATCTGGCCCCCATCGACTACTGGCTGCTTGCAGACCCAAAAAGAATGCTTCACTTCTTGCTAATGATGTGATAGTAAATATTGCAAAAATTCAAGGGTGAATCGTCTAAGTCCTGTTTTCCAAGTTGAATTTTTCGTCCTGAGATATTTTCATGAAAATCAATTCCATTAACTGCCAACTGTCGATACGGAAATTTTGGAATATCAGACAAATAATGAATAAATGAAGTAACTTGTTTTTTACAGGCAAAATAAACTGACGTTTTATTTGACAAAAGAATGATAAATATTTTTGAAAAAAATAAAAATCAGGAATTGATTTAAACTTTGTTTTGAGAAACGCTGTTCTTACGCAAAGAATTCAGCGCTGATATTGTAAAAACTAAGCTACAAACATAACGAGTTTGTCATGTAGTATACTAAAATAAATATTACCTGTAGTGTAAAGAATATTACGATTGTAGCTGATGCAAAATTGTCGATTATAACTATTAAGAAAACAAGCAACTAGCATAAGAGATAAAACGAAAAAGAAGCCTAAATAGGAATAACTCAAAGAAAATAAAATCAAAACAGCTAAAAGCAGAATATGAAAGGAAACAAAAATTCTGTTTGCAGATATTAATGAATCATGAAATACCTTAATTAATAAAAACTAAATGGAAACTAATTAGTTTGTTGCCTGTAAGAATGAAAGAAAGCAAATAAACGTGCTTTATAATGGAACTGCGAATAGGAAGCAAAGATGGCTTTTAAAGGAAGGTTTTTTTTGTATAAAAGAACAATTGTAACAATATGGCCAATGAACAAACTTCGCTAGAATTATAATTATTTGAAGAGAGAAAATATCACATAAAATATATTAGATGTATACATTCATATATACATCTGGCAAAATCAAATATATATTTCACATTCTCATCCTCTTCTCAGACACAAGTACAAATTTATATATGTGTGTGTTAATGTGTGCGTGCGGGTAAGTGTGTGTGAGTGTGTTTAAAAATTCAGATGTAACTAAAAATATATCCGTCAAAAGACGATATCGCATAAAGACGAAGGGAAAATTTTCGTTGCCGAGGAGTTTGGTTTTCTGGATGATTTTTATCAAGGTAAACGATAAGATTATATTTGTCAACAAGTATTTGTAAACAAAAGTTATAATGTTAATTATTCAAATTTTTTTAGTTGAAAAGGGTTCCTGAATATACTTTAGGCTAACTGATACTTAAAATTAGGGCGTCTACTAAATAATTTAGTATAATATGTGTGTGTCTTATCTAGTTTATTTTTAGAGGGAAATTTTGCGTGCTAGCTCTATTTTATGATTATAAAGACTCCGTTTCCCACGAGCTATTCTTTGATTACAATGTTACTCTAAGCCAATGATTCCTAACTTCGGTGGTAACGCCCTCTTGGGTACACTATAGATGCTCAAAACGACAGTAACTGTTTTGTGAAATTTCTACATTTTCTATAATATATGTATCGTAACAGAGTAGTAAGATGAATCTGTGGCAGATAGGTAATTAAGATTTAAAATCAACCTTCTTCTTCACTTTTACAAAAATTCAGAATGACGTGTGAAATCCTTGGTTTTTCCCAAATAGAAAAAAGAATTGACCATGCGCTTAAAAAAAGTCGAAACCAGATTTCACAAGTAGAGGTTGAACTAATCTTTTTGCGAGTTGCAAGAAAGAAAGGGACTTTGCGATCCAGTGCAGAATTTTAAAGGACTACATAAATTACCTCAATCAGCGTCAGCCTGTCAGTCAGATGGGAGCAGCGAGAGACACAATTAAAATATAATTCAACTTCAAGTCGACCCGGACATAAAGCCACGTCCCAACTTGTTCTCCTTCCTTTTCTTTCTTGTGCGCTGATTCATTTTACTTCTGCTCCATTCAAAGACATTCCTACGAACAAACACTCATACATACATACGTACGTACGCATATACTCTTTCAACAAATTACTACGACAAACATTAGTACGAATTCTTGATACCTTTAACTTTCTCATAGAACTTTTAACTACTCCCTAGTTTTGTTATTCTATTCTTTTAATAAATCTCTATTTTAAAATACAAAATGTACGTTTTATTCTTCCACACTATTCCACATTATTCCAATCTGCCAAAAACCAACCAATCTTCAGATTAAAAATTTTGATAATTCTGAAGATGATAATTCTAGATAAAACTTGTATGCTGTAGGATGTTTGTTTATGAATGACACAAAATTAATTAAATAAACATTAACCATCTCACTACGGCTTCAATTCTAACCTGGGGCTAATAATTTGTACAAGTCCCAACATTCTAGATACATATTTGTTCATCGTTTGGCCTATGTATTTGCATATTAGAACTATTTTAGCTACAGTAGACGCATGTATATGGAGCAAAATCCAAAAGACCAAACAACGGCTGCTACGTTGGTCAAACCTGGCAATTGTAGTCTGACATTTTACACCATAACTTTCAGTGATTGATGTTAGTATAACGCAGCTAAACATAAACATGTAATTAACTCTTTTCTTTTAATGTCGTCCAATTTACAAGTGCAAGTTTCACCTGGACGAACGCTAGGCCATACAAACAAAGTTGCCTGAAAATTGATGCCAGTGAAAAAAGTTTTAAGAATAGCTGTATGAAATCTAGTAACAACTTACAAGGGTTTATTAATTAACAATATATTAAACTGGCTTTAAAGAACTCGGCCGTCTTTAAATACGAAAATAAAAGGCAACAATTAAACCCATAGTTTAAAACCAGTTTTTCTCTGCGAGCTTTTCACACGTCTAACGTTTGGATAGAGCGACTTTATCTAATAACATGTCAATGTTGAACTTTGATTCAGTGAAGTGGAAGTATATAGATATTTCGATATATAAAAAAATGATAGAAATAAGGCGTTGTCTATACTTCTGAGATTAGGTAGTTTTAAAATTATTTACACTGTTCAGTACACTGTCCTCATCTTTATAGTCAGGTTTACAACATTTTGGCCGTAATGCTCCCCAGCCTTCTTCAGGTTCTAGAAATTTCGAAGCGAACATTTTATTTCGATCATTGAGGTATATCATTATACATGGCATCCGGAAGTGTCATCGCACATAGAACGAGAATGTTATACCTCAGATTTAAAAATACAATATAAAAAAATATGAAAATAAAACATAATAAAACTAATAAATAAAAATATAAGAATAAAGAAGTCATCCAATGAGATGACTTAAGTGGGGTGGGAGGTTATAACATTTTAAAGAACGATGCGTGTACAGCTCATATGCAGTAGTGTTTCAATGTTTTGTCACTGAAAGCCAAACAGGCCAAAATTTAAACCGGGAAAAAGAGAAAAAAATAGAAAAAGTAAACGAGAAAAATAAAAGGGGAGAAAAAGAGACAAGAGAGAAGATACAAGAGAGATGAGAAAGAAAAGGGAAAGACTAGCAGAGAAAAATTGAAATGTTGGAAAAGATAAAGGAAAACTAAAATGATGTAAATATAAAAAAATAAAATCAAAGCCAATAAAAAGGACAAGAAAAATGTAAAAAATCAAAATTAAAATATAAATATAAATTTTTAAGGGGATTTGTTCATAAGTACAAATAAATGAATGAGTATAATTAAAAAATTGCCAGTTCAACATGCTATTTTTTAAGATATAAAAAGAGAAAATAGTGAAAATAGTCAGATAAAATTGAGATAATTTCAGATATATTTTCGAGTATGGAAAATTCTATGGTAGCAATAATTAGTGATTTCATTATGTTGGTTCAATAAGTCAGTTTATTACACTAAATGTATAGCGGCTAATCTCATCATCAAATACAACAATTCATCCGCGAGGTCCAAAGTGCAACGGAACGCCATTATTTATGATTTCACATGTCCTTTGAAAAACTGTGTTCTTGATCCTCATTTCGTAAATAATTATGTCTTCCATATAACTACAAAACTGACTCGAAGTCTCACGCTGCATCTCTCTGAATGAAGCTCAATTCGATCCAGCAGCTTTTTGCTGACACTCCCCGCCTGTGTAATTCCCTTCCGTTTATTTCCCCAATAGCTACAATCTCTAAGAATTTATATGAAAAGTCAAGAGTCATCTCCTATCTCAAGAACTTGCATCCTTTCTCTCATGCTCCGTTCTCAGTCCGCTCCACACTCATCAGTACTCTCATCCTTCTCTTGTCCACTTCCTGACACCCTCTATAACCTGTCACTCTTTCTCATAGGTTTCCTCCTATGTAACTCCCTGCAAAACAGTGGCAGTAAAATACCTTGCTTGAGGCGTTATGATTCACGGAGACCTACTAAACACTATCATGAACATAAGTGTCGACAACACAAATATCATAGCATAACACCCATGCAAAAAAAAAAAAGATTAAAAATGATGGAGGTCTTATTAATAAAAATGAAAAAGTTATCACTCAATAATATCAACTACGAACACGATAACAAGATGCCTCAAATGTTCGGTACATAACAGATACCACATACATTATACATAACACCATATACATTCTGTTACAGCGTACGGCCATATCACCTCGAATACACTGGTTCTAGCTCGATCACCGAAGTTAAGCAACGTTGAGCCTGGTCAGTACTTAGATGGTTGACCGCTTGGTTATACCAGGTGCTGTAAGCGTTTAAAGACAGATGTGTGTTGTGGTGCAGTGGATATCGGCTCGGAAAGAGAAATCGGTGAGCCGAGTTCGAATTCCAGTTGAATACCCGGCATTCACTTAAAAATTGGTACCCTTGGGAAAGGTATTAATCCGTCCCTTTCCTCCAGCTATGGGTTAAATAACAAGGTAGGACTTGGGGATCCTGCCCTTAAAAACAAATCCCAGTGAATCTTGATACTCGAAAAAGAAAAAAAGTATTGCTAGATATAAAACTTATATAAAAAAACAACAATAAATTGTTGAAAGAAAAAGGTATTACCAGCTATAAATAAATGAAATTTAGTTAGCAATACATGATCCGCCGAGGTTGATATGCCATAAAAACAAAACAACCAACCAACCAAACATTCTTTTAATAGTAAAATAACATTCCTTCTTGAAAATAGATACAAGTATGGACGAAAGCGCTCGGATGAAGAAAGCATTTGGACAATTTTTATGTAATGCCAGTCAGTAAGTGCCATACGTGATACACGCTTGGGCGATCATGTCTCTTTCGAGTCATGACTGACGGGGCAGAAGATTATCTAGCAGTAGGTTGCCATTACTTTCTGCGGTAGACTGGTTGCCGACCAAGGCTATAGAACCCAATCTGTCCTGTTATTTAACCCATAACTGGAAGGAATAGACGGATTAATACCTTTCCCAAGGGTATTTGCGCGTAAGTGAATGCAATGAATTCAGCTGGAATTCGAACTCGACTGCCCGATTTCTCGTTCCGAGCCGATATCCAATGCACCACAACGCACATGTCTTCAATAAGCAAAAGTCATAATATCACATAAACAATGACATAAAAAAATCAACCATTTCATCTTCTCTGTTAATTTAATTAAACCTGCTTAAAAGAGAGATTGCTGCACAAATATACAAGGATAATATGTGTGTGTGTGGGGGGGTTGAGTGTGAGAGAGCGAGAAAGCATAATAACCTGCATAAAAGTTTAATGAAAGCAGTTTTGAATAGACGAACCGGAAGTCCAGTGAGAAACACTCCCTCGAATGAATATGCGAAATGGTAGTCAAGTTCTCTTTTCAAGACGGACGCCTCATTACTTAATGAGCCAAGAAAAGAGCACTCCTGTAAAAGTCATTAAATGCAAGTTAAAATCAACACTGTATAAATCACAATTACTCGTGCAAGTGGTGAGATCAAATGTATTATTATAATTCGTTCTTTTACTTATCAGAACTTCCACCAGATTCATGTACCGAATCCGGTCGGAAACGATCAAATTCTAAAAAAAATATCCAAAGGAAATTTGCTTGACAGACTATCAGCGGCTTATATATATATATATATATATATATATATATATATATATATATATATGTGTGTGTGTGTGTGTGTGTGTGTGTGTGTGTGTGTGTGTGTGTGTATTTATGTCTGTCTATGTTTGTGTTTATGCGGGGATAAGTGTGTGAATGTTAAGCTAAACGGTTACCTACCGCCGCTAAAACTGAAACCGGCGTACAGAGTTCCAATTCCCGGCTTAGACTGCTGCAACCATGCATTTGGGGGAGGGACATTTCTACTTTCTATCCACTTTAGTTCAAATAAAAGGTTTTACTTAGTTCGGTAAACATACAGGCAGATAACATAATGTCTGGGAAGACAATCTTCCGGTAATTAAGCTAAACATAATAAAGTAAATGAATATTGCTATGATACTTTAGGAAGAAGCATGATATATATATTTATATGAATATGTCAGCTCTCTCTCTCTCTCTCTCTCTCTCTATATATATATATATATATATATATATATATATGAATATGTCATCTCTCACTGATATTGAGAGTTTTTAAATAAATACCACGCATATATAATATATAAATAATATAATATATATAACAAATTGCATATTTATATTGATATTTGTAATTATATACATACATACACTTTTCCTATATATATATATATATATATATATATATATATATATATATATTGTCATCCGCAAACAGATCTGTTTCGCCGTATCACAGCTCATCAGTACGGTTAGACTCGGATTGCTTTTTTACCCAGGATTGAAATATATATATATATATATATATATATATATATATATATATGTATATGTCAACGTCTTAGACCTCTTGACCACGAATAGCCTCCAGTCTAAACGAGGTTTTAATCAATGTATCGTAATATCAACAAATGTAAACATGTTACGGAAATTAACGAATTTTAACGAAACTTGGTTATAAACAAACATTTCAGAGAAGATATGGTTGTTTGCGATGAATCGAAAATTGTGTTATATAGGCTTTAATAAAACCTCATTTTGACTGGAGGGTATTCGTGGTCGAGAGGTCTAAGACGTTGCCAGATCAAATGGTAGCTTCCCCTATGTAAATAGGGATTGCAGGTTCGTAATTCTGTCGAATGTTACACATTTTCGTCATGACAATTTATCGTAAATAATCAGGCCGGTAGATATAAATATATAATACTGTTTAATTAAAAAAATACACAATATCAACTTAAATACGAGCATCGATAACAAATAATTTTCAAACAATTCATTTCAAATTGTCGTTTGTTTATAACCAGGTTTCGTTAAAATTCGTTAATTTCCGTAGCATGTTGACATTACGATACATTTCAGAGCAGATATGGTTGTTTGCAATGAATCGAAATTTGTCTTATATATATAATTAGATTTGTTTTTTAATTTACAATTAATATATTTTATATTGCGACACAAAAATTTCTGTGTTTCGAGTTTTTCACCTCGTCATCAGGCAAAGTTAGATTATTTTTGTAAAAAATATTTTTCACAACAATGAACTTACATTGCCTGATAACGAGGTAACAATATCGAAGCATAAAAATATCCGTGTCACAATGTAAACTGCATTAATTTTAATTTAAAAAACAAATTTCATTATATTATGCTATATAATATTTGTTTTATAGAGCACTTTTATAAAAAGAAAATCAAATGTAAACGTTGGAAAACTCGGAATTGTAAAACTTGGTTCTCTCCATCTGGATATATATATATATAATTCAATGTTTAAACAAATGGAAATTGAAGCTTTATACCAACAAATACTTCAACTCGAACAGGACAACCATATTACTACACAGGTAGGCTTAAAAGAATTACTCAAAGCTGAATCAATCAAACACCGTTACCATAAAAATCCTAATGATATTATAAATATGCCTCTCATAAAAGCAGCCACACATCTCAAAAATAACAAAAATATTGTTATCCGACGTGCCGATAAAACCAATACTTTTGTTATTTTAAACAGACAAGAATATTACTCCAAATTACAGGCCATTCTCGACGATCACAACAAATTTAAAAAATTAACTTGTAATACCACAACCCAACTTAAAAAACATATTAATAAACTTATTACTGCAAACAATGCTGAAATAGGATCCTATAAACTTCAAAAGATTATAGGTGATTATCAGCCCGGCTACCTTTATGAAAATGTAAAAATCCATAAAAAAGATCATCCCCTCCGACCTATCATTTCTCAAATACCCACACCAATATATAACCTTTCCAAAACACTTAACAAACTAATTACTCCCTATCTTCCTGGAAAATATAGCATTAACTCCACGGACGAATTTTTACAGATTCTCCATTCCGTAAAACCTAATAATCAAATGATTGCATCTTTGGATGTTCAAAACTTATTCACAAATGTTCCCGTCCATGAAACAATTGACATCATTATCCGTGATGTATACAACCATGCTACTCTCCCATCAATTAATATTAAACCCACTATATTAAAAAAACTATTATTAGCACGCACCACACAAGTACCCTTTCACGACCCCTTAGGCAATATTTATACACAAATAGATGGTATTGCGATGGGATCTCCTTTAGGTCCCCTCTTTTCTAATTATTATATGGCAAATCTAGAAAATAAAATAATTAATGACAACAATAAACCCTCAATATATGTAAGATATATAGATGACATCTTTGTTTTAGCTAAGAATATCGATCAAATTAAATATCTTAAAAACAAATTTGAAAGTCACTCCGTCCTCAAATTTACATTAGAACTCAATATTAATAACAAACTCCCATTCCTTGATGTATTCATTGATTCTAGCACACATAAATTTACTACTTCTCTATATAGGAAACCAACTAGCATAAATTCGTGTCTTCTTAATTATAATAGTGAATGTCCCCAACGATATAAGTTAGCTGTTATAAAAAACTTACTTCAACGCACACAAATGATATCTTCTTCCAAATCTACATTTTATAAAGAATTACACAACATTAAGCAAACACTAGTCAATAATGGATTTCCTAACTCCGTTATTGATCAACAAATTAAAATGTATCTCAACAAACTTAACAATAGCTCTAACAATAATGACAATATTAATAATAATGGTTTACATCAAAATAAACATAACACTATTAACTTATACTATTGCAACCAAATACATAATAATTATAAACAAGATGAAAAAACTCTCAAAAACATAATACGTAGAAATGTTAAACCAGTCGAAAGTAATAATCAAATTAAACTCATTATATATTATAAAAAGTTTAAAACAATTGACCTCATAGTCTATAATAACCCAACAGGCACTAAACTAAATTCTTTACAAAAAACCAATGTAGTGTACCAATTTACATGCCCATTCAGAGATTGCATCTCTGATACTACTCAAAAACCTAGTACATATATTGGTTTTACCACAACCACGCTCTCCCGTAGACTTACATGTCATCTTTCTGATCAGAGTACTATTAAACAACATTTCTCTGAAAAACATAAACATGTAGGTAATATCAGAGATTTTGGTCAACAATACGGTGATCCTTACTCATACACACAGTAAGAGGAACCTGCAGATATTGGAGGCCATGTACATCAAATCAAAACAACCAACACTCAATAAAATCAACTTTAAAACAGGAAATAACATATTACATTGCATTTGACTAGATGGTTTTGTTGTCATTTCGCGCTATCCCGCGGTGTGACGTCATAAAACCGCATCGCAAACTTAAGAACTGCGTTTATTATTTTTGGTAATTATTGCCGTTGCCAAGCGGAGTTTTATGTCAACACAAAATAAAATCGTCGGTGATGGTGGATTTTATAATATTTCAGTTTAAACTACCTCTCTGAAGATGGCTCATGTGAGCCGAAAGCTTAGAAGAAAACCAATAAATAATTATCCAAATGTTGGAGAATTTTTGTCTTTATTTTCAACTGAAATTAAAGCAAAAATACGACGTTTAGAACGGCTCATGATTAAACATAATAGACATTCATTGTCTCTTATATTTAATAGAATATGTCTAGAAAATATATATATATATATATATGTGTGTGTGTGTGTGTGTGTGTGTGAGAGAGAGAGAGAGAGAGAGAGAGTAGAAGAAATAGTAAAGAACAAGTAGGAAAAAGTGTCTTTAATCTAACATGTTTCACTTTTTCAGAGATTTTTTTAAAAACGAATTTTTTTTTTTTTTAAATCGAAAAAGACAGGATATTGATTCAGGTGTGATTTCATTGGTCAGATACATGTGACGTGTAATAAAGTAATAATTAAACTTCTTTAAAACTAGAAAAACTTATGCCTGTTTATTTGTGTGTGCCACGAGTAATTCAAGCAATAGATGTTTATTTTAAACGTATGTGAAAATAATACATGCGTCAAGTGTATTTAACTGTAGGCGAATTAATATTTATTGTCGGTAACGTTAGTATTTGGGTAAATGCCAAAACGAAAAGTATTTCATTTAATCATTCTCGCATACTAACTTTACCAATTCATAAACACACACATTCATGCGTGATTCTCTCAAACGCATATTTTATCACAAAAAATATAATCGTCCATCACTTGATGCTTTTATACATTCTGTTGCGAGAATTTTTAACGGGAATGTATTTTGCTTTGTAATTCACACATTCTGAAGAAGCTTCTTCTATGTGCCCTGTCCCTTCAGGACGTAGGCGATCATTGATTTCCACGCTTCCCCTCCGTCATCCACCTAATTTGATCCTTCAAATATGTTATCCGTTGCTTTCCCCTGTCTCTTTTTTCCTCTCTCTGGCCTGTTAGTATCAGGTTCTCCAAACCCTCCTTCCTTATTGCATGTCCCAGGAACTTCAGCTGTCTCTTCCTGATGCTCAGTATTAATTTCCTTTTTGTTTCCATCATTTGAAAGACCTCATAATTGCTCACATGCTTGAGCCATGAGATCCGCAGCATCCTTCTGTAGAACCACATTTCAGTTGCTTCAAGTTTTTCCTTCATCTCTGATGGTATTGTCCAGCATTCACTGCCATATTGAAGGACATACATCACGTAGCAATCCAGTACTCTCTTCCTAGTTTCTAGCGAAATTGTCCTGTTTCTTAATACTTTACTCAACTTCTGGAATGCTTCCTTCGCCATGCCAATTCGCCTTCGGATCTCTGTGTCGCACTTTCCGTGTTCTGTTATAACGCTTCCCAGGTATTTAAATTTTTGTACCTGCTTGATTCTGGTAGAAGCTTACTAAACTGAAACATGTTACATTAATGACACTTATTCTATTCATTTTGTTGGATTGCAGTCCATATATTCAGCTCATATATGTATATAATATTACAATGAAATTAATGTTATGCGGAGAAAATATCAAAAAGTACTCCATATTAAAATGTAAATCCATACAGTAGTGAAAACAATATTCTTTTTCCTTTCAGAGAAACGACTTTCAAACAAATTGTACGCCACAAATTAGTTAATTTGCAGATTGAAAAGTAAACCGTGAGGAGAGAAGATGTCATAAATATTTATTCACAAAACTTGAAATCGGCATGACTCTGCTTCGTTATGTGACAAGCTTCTTCACATTAAAACTATTACGATATTGAGCAAAGCACGACAAAAAAAATACTTGCCAAAAAAGCATTTAATCTGCAAAATACTGAAAAAAATTATTGGAAATAAGCATCATGACAGACTTCAACAATATATATATATATATATATATATATATATATATATATATATATACAAAAAACACAAAAAACACACTACTTTTGCTCTGCTTTTGTATATCTTTTGTACTTTGTATCGAGCACTTTTTCTTGTGATTGGTTCCGTTTGGGGTTTTTTTCTTTACTGCGGAGTATTGAATGTTTTGTTCTTATTCCGTGGATTTCTTTTTTTTCTCCCCATTTATCCGACGCCTCAGTGCACCGGATTGTAACAGAATTAGGTTCTGTTTGTTAATGGTTTTTTTAAAGATTTATCTTAGTATAAATTTACAACCTAAATACTTACAGAGTCTATTTAGTTATTATTTTGATTATATATATATATATATATATATATATTACGGAAACTGACTAAGGTTAACGAAACTGGTTATGAACAACGGACAATTTGAAATGATTTCTTTGAACATTATTTTTGATCGATACTCGTATTTAAGTAGATATTCTGTTTATAATCAAATAGTATTATGTATTTATTTCTGATTTTTTACGATGAATTTTTGATACGAAAAAGTGTGTCATTCGGCAGGATTCGAATTATGTGTATAGGGTCGCAGGTTCAAATCCTGCCGAATGACACACATTTTCGTAATAAAAATTTATCGTAAATAATCAGGCCGGTAGAAATAAATTTATAATACTGTTGGATTATAAACAGAATATCTACTTAAATACGAGTATCGATCAAAAATAATATTCGATCAAACCATTTCGTATATTCGTATATATATATATATATATATATATATATATATATATATATACGCTCTCACATCCCTATTGACTACTATTGAGGAATGGTAAACTTTGAAATAATTGTTGCTACTCACGTATCTAATCATCGTTCATTCAGCAATGAAATTGAACACTCTCGTCTACTAGCGTGTGTTTACATTGTGTATAACACGCTAAAGTCCTTCATCTTCTACCTAAAGCCCATAGCTCAGAGATAGATTGGCCGACTGATGTCAATTAGGTCGAATTTCAATCCTGGCTAGAAGCAGTCGGATGTCTAACAGTCATGATGACATGATACATCGAAACAGATCTGTCTGCGGATGACTATATATATTGAGAGGAAAACTTAAACTATAATAAAACGGATATAAATTCAGAATTTATTTCAGCAATGCAAAAACATTCACACCTGTACAAATAATTACAGTGGTCTTCTTCAGACTCTGGAAAAAATATGCATGTAAAATATCACCTTTAGATTTAATTTTAGTTTTAATTTCAAGCTAATAGATTCAGACTAATCTTCCCAATAAAGAAAATACTTTGCTACATTTAAAATTTAAAATTTAAAATTTAAAAACTTATACAAACTGAACGGCGTGAGCTTTTTTCCCTTTTTACTAAAATAGCTTATTAGCACCATCTTTTTAGCAGTTTTCATAGCAATGTCATGCTGTTTTTTATAATACCTTAAAAATTTTTTCTGAAGTATTAGTTGATGAATATCAGCTTATTTAAATTATAATTTTACTGAGTTGATTTAAATATTATTTACTTTAAGTAAAAACATATCGCAGAAATGCATTTTAACACGTTTATTTAAGATGGTGATATGTATCACAGCTAAATTACATACTAATGTTTATCTAATGTTACTCCATAAAGTGATAGCCGTAAACATAAGTGAATATAACGTGAACCCCTTTATATATATATTTTTTAAAGTACTCAGAAATATTAAAAGATTAAGAAAATATTTTCCATAATCTAAAGAATTATTAAATTTTAGATACTTATGGGTTTTAAATTTAGCATAATTATCGCTCTTATTTTCTGCTAATGTCATGTAGGTGACTATGCAAATCGTCAACTTTATACAAATACAAAAAACAAAACAAAACTCTTTTAAAAATATTAGTGTTTCAGGATTGTAATAAAATTTTCAATATTATTAGAAAATAGTTTTTATTTAATAGTAATATCAATTAAAACAGTGAAATTAACACAGAATTTTAAATGACGTAAAATTTTATTAATTATTTCATAATAATTTGAAAAAGTGAAAACAATTCTTGTGAATATTAATTTTTCATCGAAATTTTTCTTATTTTAATACATGCTTTTTTTTTAGAAGAAATTAAAGTTTTTCTAATTAAATGATGTCATATTTTTATTGCATTTTTTTATTTTACGTTTCAGAACAGATGTTCGGTAAATGGTATTTCAGTTTGAAAAAATAACTTAATTATTTAAATTCTCCAAGGAGACATGATTTTAACTAATATAAATATGAACTATCGAAATTTATTTTCATTAAATTTAATAGAATTATGCAAATCAGCAAAACATATGTAAAAATACATAAATAAATACATAAATAAATAAATAAAATAAAAAATAAAAAATACATAAATAAATAAACCAAGATTTCCTCCACACACACCAAAATAGGAGTATAAAAATATATTCAAAATAATTTAATTAATTTGTGAATGAACCCAGAAAATTTCATTAAAACCAACAACTATGTAATTTGGCAAGGATTTCCAAAACAACGCAAAACAGTTGCTAACTTTTTCATATTAATCCTTGGCCCACCCACTAACGCAAGAAAAAGACGATATTTAACCAAACTTTTGAACGTCCTAGAAAAGATTTTCAAAATTGGCACACACACACACACACACACACACACACACACACACACACACACACACACACACATATATATATATATGTATATATCAAAATTAATAATATTTGATAAAAAATGTAATATTACTGATTTAATAATCCGTAGTAACTCCTCCCCGCTGGTTGTTGTATTCCGCAAAACTAACATTATATATCAATTCAAATCTCCCTTTAAAGAATGTATCTTTGACAAAAAACAAATGTACATGTTGGATTTACGACAACTACATTGACAAGATGTCTTATATTACATATGCCTGTTCATTCGTCCATTTCTAAACATCTACAATAACATTACTGTCGACATTCACAATATAAAAAAATAATGATCGATAACACAACTATCGTAAACCAAAAAGCAACAAATGCAAACCACAGATCCTCGATGCAATACTCATTAACAAACACAAGCCGTCAATTAATAGAATCAGCTGTGAATACTGTAGTAATGTTCTAAAATGTTTGTATAAAGAACAGTTTTTTTCATGCTTTAACACGTGCACAACCATGACATTACAACAAAAAATAATACATTTTGAATGATTTTCACGTTCTAATGGACGCTAAGCAATTTGTCTATCGCCACATTTGAAGCGGGAAGAAAATTTACAGTAAATTTTACCAACACAGTTTTGCGTTTTGTTCCTTTGTTTTTTTCTTTTTTTGTTACTACAACTCACACACTGAAGATGATCTCGGAAGAAGATTGAAAGTACTTGGAACATCAAGAAATGAATAATGAAACCATCTGCCAAAGTTACAGCTCATTTCTTATATTTGTCAATTATAATGCACGAAAGATTATCCGTGAATACGAACGAATTTTATGAAAAAATAGCCGACACAATGTTTCTAATTTATTTAATTTCACACACACACACACACACACACACACACACACACACACACACACACACAAATACATATATATATATATATATATATATATATATATATAGTATGGCTGCATATACATATATATATATATATATATATATATATATATATATATATATATATATATTCCCAACATCCAGAAATATTACAAAATTATGACAAATATATTAGATATTCCATAAATTAAATTGACACAACCTTAATATAGGAACTGATCTTTTAATTAAAAAATTCCGTTCGCAGGGAGATCTAAAAAAATAAAAAATAAAAATTAAAGTCGTCACAGCTCAAAAAACGAAAACTCTTTGATATGAAAGTCGAAATTTCTCAGATATTCGACAATTTAATGAAAATCGACTGAACTCAGACGTTATAAAATTTTAAAATTTTCACCGGAAATCAGGCAAATAGTCGTCAAGATAAAAAAATAATTTCATATTGCTCGACAAAGAACTTTCTTTGGTCTTTAACGAGACACGTGTTTGTATGTGTGCGTGTGGTAATCATTACTTCGTAATTTATATTACTTAACTTAAATAACCAGTTAGAAATTTCAAATGTAAAGTTACATAATAGCGTAACTGATTTTATATATTTCGCACGCATAAACACGTGTGTACAATATTTTAAAGAGATTCTTTAGAAAATTAAGAAAAAAATTAGACGTATCACGAAGGTATACATGTTATGAGTAACGCGTCGTTTAGAGATGATGTGTCGTACTAAATTTCGTAAAGTTTCCCATATGTGCAGCTAGAGTTTACGCACAAACGCCAAGTAGATACACAATAAGATATACAGGTATAAGTAATATTTTTGTTGAGGAGGCGGGATATAAAGATTTACGAAACGAATAAACACTGCATTGAGACTATCAGTCTCACGATTCTATGCGATCTCAAGACGTATATATATATATATATATATATATATATATATATATATATATATATATATATATATATATATTGCCTTGTCCTTTTCCTTATTTCCCTTAAAATTAAAGCCAACGAGAACCCTTGATAAGAGTTGGTCGAAAGGTTCCTCGGGTTTAAATAATATGACGTCTGTTCTTTATATATATATATATATATATATATATATATATATATATATATATATATATCATCTATCTGGAGGAGGCAATCCCAGCGAGATGCACATTAGGAAAGTGCATGAAAAACGTACCAACGTGTGACTCAAGCTTTGTGAGTGAAATTGGGTTGACGGCTCTCTTTGAGAAGCCGTCGGTGGTTGTGCCGGCTCGAAGTCACAAATCGTGACCGAGGGTTTGAACGTCCTGGCTTTGTTCAGAATGTTGTTCAGACCGGATAACAGGCTCGCACCTAGAAACTTAACTAAGGTCTGCTCAGCATAGTTTCAATATATATCACAGGTGGGCTCTGTGGGTATTGAATAAACACAAGTGCACCTGAGCAAGCGTCTGCAATGTAGATTATCTAAAATCCCTAATAGTCGGATATCCTCGAATACGAATGGTTGGTTGGTTGGTTGGTTGGGTCATTTATTGCTAAGTAAATTTTTATTTATTTATTGTTGGTAATACCTTTTAATTTCAACAATTTATTGTTTTTTTATAAAAGTTTTGTATCTAGCAATACTTTTTTCTTTTCGAGTATAAAGATTCATTGGGATTTGTTTTTAAGGGCAGACTCCCCAAGTCTTACCCTGTTATTTAACCCATAACTGGAGGGAAGGTGCGAATTAATACCTTTCTCAAGGGCAACAGTGCTTAAGTGAATGCAGGGTGTTCAACTAGAATACGAATGGCAGCTCATTATATATATAAGTGAAATAATGGTACTCTATTCATTTTTACAGGCAAGCTGAATTTATTTATATGACATTGAATGCTGAGAAATCGCCTAATGTACCTGAAAAAAACTGGTGACATCAGGAATATGGTTCTACAGAATTATTCTAAAAATTCAGCGTCAAACCAATAAGGAAGTTGGATTGCCTTCCATTTACTTGCTTCTCCTACAGCTACAATCTCCAAGAATTTAAATGTAAGGTCAATAGTCATCTCCTATCTGAAAAACTTGATCCCTCTTTCTCAAGCTCCTTTCTCCGTCCACTTCACTCTTATCAGTATTCTCACCCTTCTCTTACCACTTCCTGACACCCCCTATAACCTGTTACTTTTTCTCATAATTTTTCTCCTATGTAACCCCATGCACAACAATGGTAAAATGCCTTGCGTGGGGTGATATGATAAAAAAACCAAAAAAAACCGCAACAGAAAGAATCACAGGTGAAGTACAGGTGAAATTCCTTACACACAAAAGGAGAAAAAGGATCTTAGAAAACTTATCATTACGGAAGATACCGAGGGCATGAAAGATAGAGGAAGTCAGTTAGCTTCTTATCTGAGGAGCTTCTGTATAAGAGATTTAATATATAACAAAATTGCATACCTTATTAAAAGTTAGAAAGGATTAGATGTTGTGGATTACCAAGACCGCTTATGTCTTGTAAAGGTTAAAGAACATAGAAAAAGATAAACCTAAAACTTAATGCACGCATTGTGTGTGTGTGTGTGTGTGTGTGTGTGTGTGTGTGTGTGTGTGTGTGTGTGTTTTCTAAGATAGAAAAATGACGTACAGGAAACTAATACGTACATTGTGATTCTCAAATTTTTTTTTTTTTCATATCACCCCGAGCAAGGCGGTAACGCCACTGATGTGCAGGGGGCTACATAAAAGTGAAAAGATTGGGGAAAAAAAGAAAGCCGGGAACCACATCCTAAACAGGGAACAAGGGATGAGCCTCTACACCTGTTCAATAGACATGGGTGGAGTGTGAACCGGGCGATAGTTTAGTCTATCCACTCCAATTACATGTGTACTTGAATTATGTATTCACTATTTTCTTTATATGCAGTTTCTTTTTCTTGTGATAATTTTCTAGCAATGTTTCACCTTCATGCGTGCAAATATATTTAGCTGTCAACTAGAGGCGTGTCCATTCTGTACATAGCGGTTTTTTTATTAAACCAGCACTCAATAATAATTGTCCCACCATTTTAACCTTCAGTTTATATTATTTGGTAAAATATCATTTAGATCTATAAAGCTAAAATCGACTTTTTAGTGAGTACGTTTAAAATATTTTTGGCGTTTCGGTCATATCACTGATTGCAATGAATCTCGTTAAATCAATTTATAATACCAACTTTTAAGGAGTAAGTTGTCGAATTTCTGTCATCTTGTTTATTGCTGGAAGAAAGTTCCAAATGTGACGAGTGTGAGTCGATCTGGCATAAATATCCAGCATATGAAACTTTTTCATTTGCATAATATAAAATAGTTTTCAAGGTGCAAGAAGCGATATGTTATTGATTTATTTAGCATGAATATATGGATGGAAACACGAAGGTTTTTAAGTTTTCGTTCTGAAAGGCAAATGTCGGTATTTCAAGGGAATAATTGTGACTCATTATTTTTTTTAAATTTACTTAATAATTTTAATCAGAATCATTTCTGATAGAGTAAGTTAATCAACTAATAAACGCGGTTGTGTGTGATCCAATAGCTATCAGCTCGGATCAAAAAATCGGAGAACCGAGTTCGAATTCTAGTTGTTTTCTTTGCATTTACTTATGCACAGATACCCTTGGGAAAGGTATTAATATCGCTTCTCACTCTAGCTATGGGTTAAATAGTAATACAGATTGGGTTCTATAGCCTTGCTTAGTAACCAGTCTATTTCAGAAAGTAATGGCAACCTACTGCGTGAAAATCTTCTGCCCAGTCAGTCATGACTCTTTCGATTGCCCAAGTGTCTATCACGTATGACACTTAACTGACTAAAGTTAATCAAGAAACCCTCACAAAAAAAACAGTTATTCAAAATGCGTAAGAAAACTAACCAAAATTCTGCTACAAAAGGAGTAAAATCAATGCGCCATTTAATAAATGGTGAACACCACTCATATATACGTATCATATGTGTATCTAATCTAAACTTATTTATAAATGGAATTTTGTCTGTGTGTGTGTGTGTGTGTGTGTGTGTGTCTGTGTCTGTTACCTATAGACTCCGAAAAGGCTGAACCGATTTTATTGACAGTTTACACAGTTGTACTATAAGCGTCTGTGAGTGTTCTTAGCTAGGTTTTGTGTCGAGGTAAACCCAATAAATATAGAAAATCGATAATCGAAAAAATCGGGTTATAGAAGGAGTGGTCCGATTTTAATCAAATTTGATACACTCATAAACAAAGACATAAGAAACGATATTCAAAAGTTTTAAGGTTGCAGTTCTTACAATAGTGCAGAAATTCGATAATATATATGTAAATCTCACCCCCGGAGATACTGCTTCGGAGGAAAGTTCCCTGTAGCTTGGGCTAACATTCAACGCATATCAATCCTCAAGAAAAGGTTAAGATTAGGTACATTTGCTCAGGTACCCATGTCACAACCGGATGTGACGCAAAATTGAGGTTTAAAGTGGGTTTGTCAGAAACACTGAGCAAAATTTCCCAAGCCTCCATTTGGTCACGCTTCAGTCTCCGGGAAATAAACATAGCCACCTCCCAAAGTTCAGTTAATGCATGGGTGAGAAAACTACCTGGAGCTTGGGCTAATATTCAAAGAATACTCATCCCAACTGAAGTTGAGCATCCAGCTGTATCAACGGATTTTTATAAGGTCGAGATTTGAATATGAATACTGTGAACATGAAACAATAGTTAAAACGAAAAGAAACAATGAGCATTTTTGCAAACCACTCTCCATTAACAACAAGAAGCTGTACCTAATATCGTCAACCTAAGAATGAATAATAATAATAATAATAATAATAATAATAATAATAATATATATATATATATATATATATATATATATGAGAGTTTTGTAATTTGCTTGAAGCATTGTGTATATAAGATGTATTTGAAGGCTATTACAAAACGTTTAGTATAATAAAGGTAAAGTAAAGAAGGTGTTGGATATTAGCTATTTATTATTCATTAATATTTCGAAAGGAGAATCTCATCTTCAGAATGATAGGAGAGCTTGATTTCACGTTCGCTGGCAGAGTTTAGCATTTTCGCATCTCTGCCAGAATGGTAGTAGGTGCCGTTTTACACGAGAACGAATACCGGAGGGAAAAATGTAGCAATAAACACGCCTCTAATTAAAACAGATAGACATAATATCAGGTGGTAAAACGGCATCTACTACCATTTCGACAGAGATGCGAAAATTTCAAACCCTGCCACCAGCCAACACGCACATATTAAATCATAAATTGAAGCAGGCAGATTTAATCAAATGATGCGAAAAAAAAAAAACAAATCCAATTATCGCGAACACTTATAGAAATCATAAGTGCACACACATACATACACTAACACACTTACAGTTACATACACACACACATACACACTATAATTAACGACAGCAGTAGCAGAGAAAGAAGACCATTCGTTTAAAATCAAGGTCCATCAACGGACGTGAAATCAAGCTCTCTTATTATTCTGAGGATGAGATTCTGATTTCGAAATATTAATGAATAATAAATAGGAAATACTCAACACCTTCTTCATAATTTCTTTTATTATACTAAACGCATTGTGATAGCCTCCAAATACCTACCCATGCATATATATATATATATATATATATATATATATATATATATATAAATGTATGTATATATATATATATATATATATATCCGTGTTTTATACATCAAACACCTTTTCAATTTTAATTCACTATTCACTAAATACACACACATACTTACTTATTCCATATTTATTTTTTAGTACAAACACGTGAAAGATAATTAGCAAATGATAAATTTAGAATCTTCAGCCTACAACCAAAACTAATATTTGAAAACGAATACGCTCATTTAATTTAAAAACACCAGAAATGAGAAATCCAACCATCGCATTGATTCATACTTCAAAGATGACAAGTCACCATTTGAAACATTTTTCTAATCGATAGAGCCTGTTTCTGATTATTTCCACATTTCTTGTTTCTGTCAGCTTCATGTGAAAGCAAATGCTGCAGAAAGTGAGGAGAAGGTGGAGAATTCTTTTCATTTCCCCAGATCACCCGCTGGCAAACTCCCGTGTCGAAATGTCTGGAAGTATCCGATGAAATACTTTATCCGAGATCATTCTTGCATCCAGAGTAGAATCAGGTGTGCCAAAAAGTTTGAACACACACACACACACACACACACACACACACACACACACACACACACATATATATATATATATATATATATATATATATATGACTGAGAAACTGAGGGCCATTGAGAGGGTAGTCTAGTATTAAAGATAAGGCAAGAGATTGAAACATTAAAAGGGAGACAAGTAATATGTAACAGTTATTTTTTAAGCTTAAAACAATACAAAACTTAAGCAGCTGTGAAACACAGGGAAGAGAAAAACCACTGAATCACTCTTGTTTATCTTGCTAAGCAACGCAAGCGCTCGCACGCACACACATGCACACACATTTATATATATTAATAAATATACATATTATCCTACGTCTAAAGTAAAACACAGAGTTTGATGCACAACGCATTTATCAAGTGCATCTTATGAATATTTAATAACATATACTAAATAGCACAGCTATATTAAACTCAGCACTGTTCTATTAACAGATAAATATTTATAAATAGGTGCGTACCTGCATGTATATATATATATGTATTATTATTTACACACACACACACACACACAGATATATATATATATCCACCGTGATGAGCTGTGATACAGTGAAACAGACTTGTATGTGGATAACATATATATATATATATATATATATATATATATGAAATTATTTGTTTGAACATTATTTTTTATCAATACTAGTATTTATTCTGTTTATAATCAAAAAGTATATATATTTATTTCTACCGACCTGATTATTTACGCCAAAATCTTGTTACAAAAATGTGTGTCATTCGGCAGGATTCGAACCTGCGACACACAGAGGAAGCCACCAATTGATCTGGCGCGTCTTAGACCTCTCGAGCACGAATGACCAACAGACCAAACGAAGTTAAATCAAGCCCATGTAACACAATTTTTGATTCACCGTAATAACTATATCTGCTCTAAAATGTATCGTAATGTCAGCAAATGAAAACATGTCACGGAAAATAACGCAGATTAAAGAAATTGGTTATAAACAACTGACAATTTGAAATTATTTGTTTGAACATTATTTTTTATCGATACACGTATTTAAGTAGATATTCTGTTTATAATCAAACAGTATTATATATTTATTTCTATCAGCCTGATTATTTACGATAAATTTTTGTTACGAAAATATGTGTCATTCAAACCGGTAGAAATAAATATATAATACTGTTTGATTATAAACAGAATATCGACTTAAATACGAGTATAGATCAAAATAATTTTCAAACAAATTTCAAATTGTCGGTTTTTGGTAACCAATTTCGTTAATCTTCGTTAATTTCTGTTATATTACGCTCTCACACCCTGATTAAGCACTCTGGAAAAATAGTAGACTTTGATAAACAGTAGCTTCTCAGGCATGTACGCTTCGCTCATTCAGTGAAATGAATTAGAGCGCACTAGCTATTAGGCACGTATAATGATTAGCGCTAAAAAGTTTGCCTACTTCCACCGAACGCCCATAGCCCAGGGGTAGAGTCGCCGACTGACGCCATTTCGGTCGGGTGTCAATCCTGGGTTAAAAAGCAATCGGAGTCTAACCGTACTGATGAGCTGTGATACGGCGAAACAGATCTGTCTGCGATGACTATATATATATATATATATATATATATATATATATATATATATATATATATATATATGTCCGCTGGTTCGTCTTTTGAAAAGACATCAGTATAAGCAGTCTGAAAAAGTTCTTTCGTACGAGGAAACAATTCTTCTACCAATGCACTGAATTCAGTAAATTAATATTATTCAATGAAACCGAATATTATTGATTCAAAATTGCAGAAGAAAAATTCAGTTAATATCAAATCAGTCTCTGTCTTTGATAGATTCACATTTTTGTACATATATACACACAACCACACACATTACATATGTGTATCTATATATGCACGCTTATATATTGATAGAGGAGTGCCTTGAGGTGGAATCATGATCTAGCAATTTGTAATTATAATGTAACAATTGATTTCGCAAACTTGCTTCGTTATTGATCTTATATTCTTAAATTGATAGATTAACTACGACCGAGTGTTGAGTACAATCGTTAATAGCTGTTTTGTTTTGACCTAGTGACACATCTAAGTTAAACATACTAAATCTCTCGCTCTCCCTCTCTCGCTCTCTCTCGCGCTCTCTCTCTCTCACTCTTTTTCACTGTGCCTCTCTTCCTTTATGGATATCTCTCTCACTCTGTCTTACTATATTTATATGTGTATATACAAAGTGCGATGGATAAAGTGTCGTCAAAATTATGCAAAAATTAAAATACCACTGACATCTAATTTTGGCAGATATATTTGAAATACTTAAAATAATAAAAAGTAAGTTCATTCAATAAAATCACTATTAGCTTTAACCACAACATTCAGACGACTTCTCCTGCATCTCTTCTGAACAATCTCCTTGCTTAATTTAGTGAATGCTACCATAATGATAGACTTCAGTCTATCTTTGGTGTTTCAATGAAACTTTTTGGGCTCTCACTCTATTGCGCCCCAAAAATAATAATCAAGTGTTGTAGTCTCGAGAGTTTGGTGGCCGGATATAATTTTTTTTTAATCATTTCACACCAAGCAAGGCATTCCACTGCCACTATTGCGCAGGGGGTTACACAGGGGAAAGTGATGAGAAAAAGTGGTTAGGTGAATGGAAAGAGTGGTTAGATATAAGAAATGTCAGAAGGAGAGTGAGAGATGGGTAAGGATAGCGAGGATGGGGGTTGGGTAGACGGGGAGGGTGTTTGAGAGAATGGATGCGAGTTAGTGTGTTAAAAGGTGTCTATTGACCTTACATTTAAACACCTGGAGATTGCAGCTGTTGGGGAAGCAAGTGTATGGAAGGGAATTCCACAGGCGGGAAGTGCGAGAAAAGAAGCTATTGGAGTAGAAATTGCGGTTAGATTTTAAAAGGGTGGGACCTAGTAGCTAATCTAAGATCTCGTGCAAATTCATACCTAGGGGGCACCAGTGATCTAAGTTCATCGGAGAAGAAGCCGTGAAAGTATTTATAGTAAAGGCATAGGGAAGCCCCGTTAGGCCGGTGAGAGAGTGACTGCAGCCGGTCTGCCAAGTCGGTATCGATCACATTACAGATTCTCCGTTTTATTTTGTCAAGAACCCCGAGGAGAATAGTAGGGGCACCCGACCAGATGTGGCAGCAGTATTCAATAAATGGGCGGATGGTAGATTTATATATGTGCAGGATAGATTCAGACGGGAAAAAATTCCGGGCCCTGCACAGAGAATCGACTTTCATAGCAGCGGATTTAGCAATGGATTCGATATAGTGATTCCACTTGAGGTCCGCTGAGAGCGTGAAGATAAGGAGGCGTAGTGTTTTACTTTCTGGGAGGCAATTATGTCATCTCAGAAATTGTCCTCTATCCATGTTTGTGTTCTTCTGCTTGTGTGGCATGGTGCAGAATTCTATTGTAAGACAGAGGGTATTTCAGTAGCCACCCTTTTGACCAAGGATAGAACTACTTCCTCCAGACACTTGATATAGACATCAGTGTTGTGTCTGAAGCTCTGTGGGAATTATGAATGGAGACGTAACGTCTTCATCACTGATGATCACTACAAACATAATGAATAATAATTAGGTTCATCCAACTCTTTCCGAATGGTATGAACTGTCATCAAATTGCCACACAAACACTGTGAAATGTTGATATTGGGGCTTCCGGCTGGAATTCCGAGCAGTACATGGTGCCTTTCATCGATTTCTGGCAGAGTGAATTGTGTCATATTGCTCTTTTACTCACATACGGTTCTCAACTAACCCTACTATACTGTACAGGAAGCAAAATAAAAATCAAACATCGCACATGCGCAAAATTAAATAATTAATATGATGACAATTTTACTAACGCAATATATATATATATATATATATATATATATATATATATTCTGTTAGATAGGCGTGAGTTTGTGACCATCGGTTTCACCCAGGGTGACAAACTCACACCTATCAAACTGAATATGTTAGATCTATCACTGATATTGAGCGCTTTCAAATAAGTACCGCAAATATAAAATATATAAATAATATAATATATATAACAAAGTGCACATATATATATATATATATATATATATATATATATATATATATATATATATATATCTTATATAAACACACACACACACATACGTAGTTTCAGATTTACTATATTCATAGGTAAAATCACATGTATTGCAAATTGAACACTTGTAGATATAATCAGTATGAATATTGAAATTGTCACTGTTTTGTTATTCCCAGATCATTGTTTGATGATCACTTTAAACGTGAAACTGTTCTCATCAGGTATTGTTGATTTCTTTGTTCATTTGGTTGTTTCTATCTATATATTAACAAAGAAATCAACAATCTATGATGAGTGACAAGAGGATATCAGCAGCTTAAACGATTATTGCCTACACAGTATTTTACTAAACCACATTCAAGTTTTACATTGTATTCCCTAAGGTTTCGTAATCGTTGGTTATTGACACAAGACCATCGTTATTGCAACTTGCCTGGGCCAGAATCAACACCTGTGGATCGTGAAATACTTAATAGATGACTTATGTTACAGGCTGTTTCAGACAAACTGTCGAGTTCGTGTATGGAGGAAACCACAGAAACATATAGATACAGCTTATCAACAGAGTACTGTGTATGTTGCTCTGTATACTTAATGTTCAGTAAGAGATTCCAATAAATGAAATGGGAGTTTGATATAGTAGCCTCTTGTTAAAGTCTATTTCCCTTTCATCTTTCCTGAAATTCTTGATGGTAATTGTTTCTTCTACTTCTTTTATGTGCCATGTCCTTTCAGGACGTAGGCGACCAGGGCTTTCCACATCTCCCTGTCCCTGGTGGCTCTTAGCACGCTTTCTTCTGCTGCACCATGCAACCCTCGTTCCGTTATCCACCTGATCAGGTTTTTCAAATGTGTTATCCGATGTCTTCCCCTGTCTCTTTTATCTCTATCTGGCCTGTTAGTATCAGGTTCTCTAAGCCCTCCTTCCTCATTGCATGGAACTTTAGATGTCTCTTTATGATTCTCAGTATTAATTTCCTTTTTGTCGCCATCCTTTCCAAAACCTCTCCATCCTACTGTATAACCACATTTCAGCTTCTTCAAGTTTTTCCTAATCTTCGAAGATATTATCCAACATTCACTACCATATTGAAGAACAGACATCACATAGCAATCCAGTACTCATTTCATTGTTTCTAGGGAAATTGTTCTGTTTCTTAATACTTTGTGCAACTTCTGAAATGCTTCTTTCCCCATGCAAATTCGCCTTCGGATCTGTGTCGCACTTTCCGTCTTCTGTGAGAACACTTCTAACAACAAAATAACGCAGTCCAACATAGTCCGCTGTTGACAGAAAACAGTTGTCAAGAACTATCTGATATCTTTCTTTTGATGCAATGGACGCTGGTACAACGGGAATATTTAAAATCCATTCGGTATCTAGAGGATATGTAGCAAACTAAACGTTAGAATCAGTATCTGCACAATAAGCACAACTCCTAAGGATAATTCTGTGTTCGCTAGCTTTAAGTTTATTCACAGCTGTGAGAAACTAGATTGGCAACTACTTCCCACCACTTTTTGCCCTCAAAATAGGCAAATGTAATCGCCACTTCTGCTCTACGGTTTCTTTTCTCGGACTTCACAACTGTGAAACTCTATTCCGCATGTTTACTTCTCTGACAGCTACAATCAACAAATGTTTAAAATGTAACGACAATTGACTTCATCTCTCTCCTACCGTATTTTGTTTTTGACATCCCCTGTACAGATTTTTTCTTTTCTCTCTTCCCCTTTCTCGAATTGTAACCCAAAGCGCCCCACTGACAGTAATGTCTTGCTTAGGGTGAAACAATTTGGAAAAAATCAAACTCTCACTATAACATACAATTGCCCGTGATTCATGTTCTTGATATATTCTGATCAGACTGGGTGACAAGATGGGCATATTGGGTCTTGTATATTTGTACCAGAATGTCAGTTTTGTTCACACGATGTTCTGTCAAATAACAGTAGTCAAAAGAACAGACCAACAGAACGAATGCAATCCAGGCTAAGATAGACAAAAAGTAAAAAAAAGCAAATGCATGGTATATCAACAAGTTGATGAAATTCGGTGCAGTTAGCGCACTGTGTTTAATCGATATGATTGGATTAAAAAGAGAATTCTCTGGAAAGTATGCCTTAAATATAGTTTGAATGAGAAAGCAAAATATTATGAATATCAGCTGAAAGCAATATTAGAAAGTTACAGTTAAAAGATATGGCATTTCTCAGTCTAGACAGATCATGTCTTTAAAACATAACCCGGCCTTATTGAGATAAATAAAGTATCAGGTGTTAAATTATTATTTATATTATATCATTTTTCATTATAAATTGATTTCTGCTCTGGTCGCAATATATACCAAGTCTTCAGGAAGATCTAAGGCAGGTTGTAGTGTGTTGCTATGGCTTCATTTTACGTTTTTTCATATCTCCATGGTGGCCCCCTCCTCTGCACGAATTTACACAAGCTACTTGACTGGCAGCTAGGTACCACTCTTTTACAGTGAAAACAATCAAGTTTAACCACAATTTTTATTCTATCAGCTTCTTTTCTTGCACTTCCCGTCTGTGGAATTCCCTTCTCTCTCTTTGCGTCCCTGACAACTACCATCTTCAAACGTTTAAATTCAACGTCAATTGCCAACTCTTATCTCCTTGACTCCTATCATTCCCTTATCCTTTTCGCGAAATCCTCTGCATCCTTTTCTTCTGCCTTTCCGCTATTCTTTAATACAGCTCTAATAAAGCTCTATTCACACCAGCGTTTCCATCCTTCTCTTACACATTCTGAGACACCCCCTGCAAACTTTTCCTCTCTTTCTTCACACTCTTATGTAATCCCCTGCACACCAGTGGCAGTGATGCCTTGTTTTAGGTGAAAAGATAATAAAAATGGCTGCACGTGAAATACAACTTAGACAACTGAACAAGCCCCTAGGCAAAATTAGAATTCAGACCAAGATTTTAGACCTCCACAAATTAGCATTATTTAATCTGCAAATATTCTCTGAAAACTTCTGAGTTGTGAGAATTATTGTTGTCAGTAGATCTTCAGAACCGAATTTCTGTTGTCTACTTCAATATGTCATTAGTTTAAATTATATTAATATGGAGTCAGTAGAGGTGAAATTGATTATTTCAGGTAAAATTATATCTAATGCTCGCGTGTATTAAAGATACGGTTAAACCACCTGAAGTTTCAACTTCACAAAAATAACCCAGGGATACGGTTAAACCACCTGAAGTTTCAACTTCGCAAAAATAACCCAGGGTATTTTAACTTTTTGTTTCTGAAAAATCTGCGTCTTATATGCTGTGCAATACGATATTTACAACCTTCATTTTAAAATATATAAACAGATAATTAAAAAGATAATTATTAACTCGTTACTGACTAGTAAATGTCTTATATATTATCTCTTAAAGAACTGTCCTAATGCGCACAGACAGTTCATTTAGCTCTAAATATATTTGCATGTCCCCCTATATATAAGTGATTATAGAACGTTAATATATGCAAAGTATAGTTTTTAACAGCATAGAGAGTGAGATCAAAATAAATATATATTACAATTAATAAAACTATTTCTGAAAGGCAGAAATTGAATGTACAAAAACAATTTTGGTTTTTTTAATGGAAACTAATCCACTCCCTTGTTCCCTGTTTAGGATGTGGTTTCCAGTTTTCGCTTTTCCAATCTTTTCACTCTTTTCATTTCTTTTTCTTTCTTTTTTTTCAATTGGAGTAGATTGACTAAACTGTCGCCCGGTTCACACTCCACCCACGTCTATTGAACAGGTGAAGAGGCTCATCTCTTGTTACCTGTTTAGGATGTGGTTTCCGGCTTTCTCTTTTCCAATCTTTTCACTCTTACGTAGCCCCCTGCACATCAGTGGCGTTACTGCCTTGCTCGGGGTGATATGATTAAAAAAAAAAAAAAACTTGCCAAAATAAGTACTTCATGATGCAAGGAAATAATTCCGAGCTCTGCGTTTATACCTACACAGAGAGTGATGGATAAATTGTCGTCTGCATTAAGAAAAAATTGAAAATAACACTGAGATCTCAATTTAACAAATATATTTACTAAAATTCCACAAAATTATACTGAAGTACCGAAGAGTAAGTATATTCAATAATATTTCCATTGGTTACAAAAACAATCTCCAAACGATTTCGGAATTTTCTTTCAGCTCTTTGGACTGTCTCCTTTTTTAAATTGCTCAGTATTGCCATAATCGCTGCTTTCATTTCCTCTTTGGTTTTACAAAGAGTTTTGTTGATCTCTCGCTCAACTGCTCCCCAACAAATACAGAAATAATAATCGATTGTGTCTCAGAGGTTAAGTGCCCAGATGTAAAGAGTCATGTAATTGCAAAAATTATCTGACATCAATGACTTGGTTCATTTGTTTGTATGGCATGGTGCAGTGTCCTTTTTTTCAAATATAAAGTCATCCAGCAAGTACTACCTTGACCCAGGGCAGCACTACCCGCTCAAGGCACTTGATGCGTACCTCCGTTTTGAATCTGAAAACATCACCAACATATTCAGGAGTTCTTTTCTTAGCAGAGCCATGAGAATGAGTTTTCTGTACCTTCGTAATCACCATTAAACTCATTCAATACTTACCAAATCATCTGCAATTTCCTCAGATTGACACACAAATACATTGAAATGATCTTATTAGGGCTTTCGGTGCGAATGCCAAGCAGTACAGTATGACGTTTACAAATTTGTGGTCAAGTGAATTACGTCATTGTGTACCTTTTCTTATTGACGGTGCCCAACTGACCTTACTATACTCTGAAGTATACGGAATCAAAAACAAAAATAAGGCATGTGCAAAATTACATCTATGAAATTGCAACTATTTACCCATCGTACTCTTTATACACAGCAAGAGAGACTGTAAAAATATTTGAAACACGTAATGAGGAAAAATTGCAAACAGAAATTATCACTCGCAGGATGTAATCTTGAGGCATTCTTATGCTTCAACATTTTCACCAATCAAGACTTTGATAGCGAAGACAAGTCATGTTATTTCAATGGCGTCAAATCGGCTTCATATCCTATGAGTTCTAAGCATAAGTAGAGAGTTTCTACTCAGACAATTTAAAAAAAACGAGAAGCAACTCCCTTGTGGGTGTTTTTTTTTTTTTTCATGAAATGTACAATCTTCTTCCACTCAAAGTTTTAATTGTAATCTTTCCTCTTTATCCTCACATTTCTCCTTTTTCTGCCACTTCTGATTTTATCCAGAGTATCACTAACCAGAAACCATTTTGAAATTAACCCTCGACATAGAGGGGATTTCAAGCTTTAATTGCATGACGTTTGTAGAAAAAAGACGTGCATGCTGATGACAGTTAACAAGTTTCTGGGAATTAATTACTGAACGGGAAGAAGAGGAGCGTAAAAGTGGGAAGACTTTGAACAACAAAATGCAGGAACTTGTGGAGAGCTATAATCAAATTACTGAAAGCACCTGGCACATAAATGCGGAAAATTTGTGAATTAGCAACGCAGATTTTTAACGATAGTCTTGGTTCCTGCAGTTTCTCCACGACTTTTTCAAAGCACAGTCTTGAAAATGGAGCTTGTAATTGCTTAGATTAATATTCTTTTTAATCATTTCACACCGAGAAAGGGAATAAATCCACTCATCTGCAATGGTTTATTGAGCGTGAGAGAATATTCTAAAAAGAAAATTATTAGAGAAAAAATAACCGAAATTAAGAAGACAAAGAAATAACGGTTGATATTGAATTTACATTTTTGAAGACTAAAATTGACTGGGAAACAAGAAACGGGAATAGAGTTAAACAAGTGAGGAATAGGAGAGAAGAAACAGTTAACAGAGAACCAATGATTACATCTAGACATTTCAAGGGTAAGATGATGAGACGCTACCGCCAATCTAGAACAAAATTCATTAAAAATAAGTTTCATTAGAACAAACAGGGTATATCGGCTCGGAACGAGAAGCCGGGGAGCCGAGATCGAATTCCAGTTGAATCCATTGTATTCACTTACGCGCAAATACCCTTGGGAAAGGTATTAATCCGTCTCTTCCTTCCAGTTATGGGTTAAATAGCAGGACAGATTGGGTTCTATAGCCTTGGTCGGCAACCAGTCTACAGCAGAAATCAATGGCAACCTACTGCGGGATAATCTTCTGCCCAGTCAGTCATGTCTCTTTCGAGACATGATCGCCCAAGCGTGTATCACGTATGGCGCTTAACTGACTGACTATGGCAATAGTTATAGCTAAGGCACACAGAAGATACATATCATGGGGACGGGAAAGGGACTGAAGCCGAGATACTTTACCAGGCATAATAGCATTGCATATCCTGCTTTGGAATTTATGAAGACTATTGAAATACATAGCAGACGCGCCAAACCAAACGTGACAGCAATATTCAAAAACAAGACGAATGGTAAACTTAAAAATATGCAAGATAGATTCTGTCGAGAAAAATTATCAAGTACTACACAGTGAGCTAATTTTTTCTTTTAACAACTCTAGCAATCAGACCAAGAGGTTTCAAGGAGTTACTCTCCTGGAGTTTATCATCAGCCGTTTTGATGGTAAAGCAAAATAGCTTTTCTCTTCGACGATTAAATGAGAATACTATAGAGTGCTATGACCACTTATGTCCTAAGAGAGAATTATATTTAAAGAGAAGATGAAGTGTGGTGACATTGCATATGTTTCATATATTCGATCGAGAATTTAAACCTCTGCTATTTTACTTTCGATATTATAAATATAATCCTCTAGTTGTTGATTACATTCCTTCGATATAGAGATCCTTTTCTTTAAGCTCTTATATGAGCGACAAAATTCCGAAATGCAGTCAGACATCAAGCAGCTGACATTCCACTGAATTTTCTTTTAACACAGGCGCAATGAGAAACAACAGGCTAATTTTTTTTCGGATGAAGTCATGGGTAACGCTCTTTACCTTAAATTTTAGCAACAAAGAGAAACATAACAGAATGCGTGATAGAATTACTGTGGAAGCCTAATTCCGAAATTTCATTTCCCATGTGTAAACTCAATATATAAAAAAGGGTAAAAAATACATGTGTATTTTAAACATGCAGAAGATGAATGAATTAACAGATGCTGGTCGCCGGGCGTGAATGACTATATATCATTCCCGGAATTTTGTGACCGATTCCATATGAATTCTAATAATTAGTGCAGTTGTTCCGGGAGCTTTAAGGGTGGTAACTGAATTCTGAACACGTTTGGTGTAGTACAGTTAAATTGTATTTTTGTTTCTCTTGAAAGTTACTAAGCTAAATTGAGTTTTACCACAAGGTATCGGGAAGATAGATTGGATCAAATTCACGACCAATTATCAAGCAAATTGGTGTGATCATTTTATCCGAGGCAGAAAAAGAGATGTTTATAAACGTCATCCAGTGCAGATATTTAAATTTCGGAAGATAAGTCAGCTTTAAAAATGGAATTTCGAATCCATGCATTTTTATTACCTGAGCTCGAGCATCGACCAATAACTTGAGGGATATATATATATATATATATATATATATATATATATATATATAAAGGGAACTTTGTCTGTGTGTCTATGTGTGTGTGTGTGTCCGTAACCAATAGACTCCGAAATGGCTGAACCGATTTTCTTGAAAATTGACACAGTTGTGCGTCTGCGACTGTTCTTAGCTAGGTTTTGTGTCGATGTACTCCCGATAAATATCGAAAATCGATAATCAAAAGAATCGGGTTATAGAAAGAGTGGTCCGACTTTAATCAAATTTGATACACTCATAGACAATGACATCAGAATCTATATTCAGAAGTTTCAAGGTTGCAGTTCTTACAATAGTGCAGAAAATCGATTATATATATAAGGCGAGATGTTTGTGTGTGTGTCTGTTTCAGCCCTCTTATTTTAGTTTTTGCTTCGGCTTTGGCTATAAGTAGGTATAATTGTAGTTCTTAGTCTCAGACATGATACCATTTAATCAGAGGACTTATTTAGTCATCAAAATTCAGTTTACGACGAAAAAAACTTATTTGATATCGATATAGTTTCATGATTTGACTTACATCCATTCATTTTTTTTTTTTCAGTCTACGGTTTCGCTTTAACTGGAAACAACTATTGCTTTTAGTCTTTCGTGCCAACGTCCAAAGAGTCTGAGCTCCAGGACCATGGATTAGTTTTAAAGCTTTCATTACACTCGAGCAACCCCGGGCTATACTGCAAGTATATATATATATATATATATATATATATATATATATATATATATATATATGTATGTATGTATGTATGTATGTATGTATGTATGTATAAAGTCAAGGTAAGAACAAGTGAAAAAATATCCACAGTACGTAGTATCTGTTTTTTAAAAGTCATTTTCCATAGCTGCACAAAAGCTTTCATGCTTCAGCACTATGAATTGTACTTCGTCAGGCGATGGTAGGTAATTGATCGTTTTAGAAAGTGTAAACTGTTTTTATTATAATCATTTATATTACAAAAATTACAACAATATATATATATATATATATATATATATATATAACTTTACTGGGATCTCTTGCTACATCCATTGCTACATCCACCCTATTCAAATTACGTTGCAGCTACGGAGTATAACTTAATTGATTCCTGCAAAAATTATCTTGAAGTTATCAACTTGAATTAGGAAATGTAACGCATTGGAGAATGTGATCAGGACGCTATTTCAATATTTCTGGAAAAAGACAGGGGAACAAAAAGGTGCAACCATGTTTGAATAAATCTATGTTGAAATATCTAATATTTTTTTTAAAATTTCACTAAGAACTACCATCAACTTTTACGCAAACACAAATGTGTACATTCTGAACTGAATTTCTCGATAAAATCGTAACTCTTTCGGTAATTTTTAAAATGTCTAATCCTTATCCTGCAAATATTCTTATATCTGTTAGTTAACATGGAGAATAAAGTTTTCATGTATATGCAAGTTTTTAATTAATTGATGTCAAATATAATGAATTATATTGACGTTGTTTGAATTTTTGGAAGATATATCATCAGAGCAAATGTAATTGCAGTTTTTGCTTTCGTAGTTATTGTTGACTTTACACGTTACTTTAAGCAAAAAATTGGTAGGGAAAACGCACTTATAAATTATTGAATGAGGAATAACATATACTGAATTAGGGAAAGCTATTTTTTATAGAAAAGAGTTTTAATAAGAAGATTCTATGAATTTCAACAGACAGTAAAACTGACTGCTCATTCAATGAATATCGAATGTTTCTACATGAGAAAATGGCTATTGTTACTGCTAAAATTACGAAATGACATTTGTACGTGATATTTCGAAGATATTCCGAGTGTTTCTGTAAACGCTATTATACTTCTTACCTATATATTCTGCAATTATCGCTGCAAATTTATGGTAATGTTGCTGCAGATAATCATCTAATTTCTATATACGATACGACTGATTTTATTTTTGATTAATATAGAACCTTGTTTCAGTTATCTTGATTTGAGAAGTTCGTTTATATTTCAAAATTATGTTTAAAAACGTTTTGCTCTTTGTTTTTTGTTTTTTGTTTTTTGTTACATTAATTCATTAATATTTCTTATTGTTTTAGTCTTCCTTTTTGAATTTTTTTTATCTAAACTTATTTATAAATGGAACTTTGTGTGTGTGTATGTGTGGGTGTGTGTCTCTGTGTGCGCATGTCCGTTACCTATAGACTCCGAAATGGCTGAACCGATTTTCTTGAAAATTTACACAGTTGTACTATAAGCGTCTGCGAGTGTTCTTAGCTAGGTTTTGTGTCAAGGTTCCCCAGATAAATATCGAAAATCGATAATCGAAAAAATCGGGTTATAGAAGGAGTGGTCCGCTTTTAATCAAATTTCATACACTCATAGACAAAGACATAAGAAACGATATTCAGAAGTTTCAAGGTTGCAGTTCTTACAATAATGCAGAAAATCGATAATATATATATATATATATATATATATATATATATATATATATATATATAAGGCAAGATGTTTGTGTGTGTATCTGTTTATCTGTCTGTATGTTCTTTATACAAATTCACAATTTTTATCCGATTCTCACCAAACTTCACTCAAATATTCTTTAGTCTGAGTCTGGGCTCCAGGACCGTTGATTAGTTTTAAAGCTTTCATTACACCCGATCAACGCCGGCTATACTGCTAGTAATATACTATTTTTGTATTTTCTGACTGTTAAGAGCATAAAATTTCATTTATGGTATAATAAACACAGAAATTTTACACCAGAAATGTAGCTTATCCAGGTGCGGAATTAACTGCTGTTGCCACCCAAGTAAATAAATCCTTATCTACATCCAAGAGATAGCAGAGTAAATAGATATATAAACAAACAAAGCAAAGATTATTGAGACTGTCTCTTACACGCCACAGAGAGATAATGTCAGGTTCCTTTTAATTAAAGTGCGTGAATTGCCATGACATTTGGAAATTTAGTGAGATTATTTTCTTTGCATTCACCAGAGTTTTTAATTCGGAGTTGCCTTTATAATAAACTGGCTTTCATCCAAGCCTACATATGTAGCCCCATCTGAGCTACTGTTTATTCCATAGACGTATCTGGAGAACAAAAGATCACTTCATGCAATTCTCAAGGGAATTAATCCAAAAGTGAAAGAAAGATTATAAAGCTTTGATCTCAGCCCGTCGGACTAGCATCTTCTATAAGTCTTTTCCTCACTAATATCTGACGTTTCGATTCACTATCTCTCATCAGACTTTTTCCTTACTGTAATGCATACAAAAAAAAGCAGACTAATTTTTGATTTTTATATACAAGAATAATTCTATCAGAGCCACAATATTTGCCTTTCATTTTCCAGTGACTCGATGAAACGCCCGAAATTTGTTGAAACAGACAAATCTGCCAGACTGAATTCCTGCTCATTCATTTGGAAGTTTATATAATTTTGACGTGTTTATATGAAAGAGAAAGAGAAACCTGACATATTGGGCGAGGAAAAAAACGCGTCAAATAAAAAAGGCAAAGAGATGAATTCATTTACACATGAGTGAATATTTGAAATCTTTCCAAAGAAACAAAGCAAGATAAGCAAATTGATAATTACACGTCACGATGCATTTATATCGATTAGGTGACATATCGAAGGTTTTTTTGATAAATCTGTATACAATATATATATATATATATATATATATATATATATATACCTGCTTACACATTCCAATAAACACACACACACACACGCTCACACACACGCGCGCACACACACACGCACGTACACACGCACGCCCACACACACACACACATACACACATATATTTATATATATATTGTATAATATACCTGCGTATACATTCCTAATATATATATATATATATATATATATATATATATATTGTGAATACCGCTATGAGGATGACCACATGGTCTTGACCGTGTAAAAGTCAATAAGCAGATTTCAAATTATAGGAATAATAAATTCTTGGCGCGTCTAAGTAATTCACTTAGGGATGAATGAATGTTCTATTTCCTACAATGCATGAATTATTCCTACTATTATTCCTGCTCTTTTATATCTAAGGGTAACATGCCACAGGTGATATGGGTAAAAGATAAACATTACGCAATATCCTTACTGTTTTATATATCTCGTTACTGCACCGAACGAATTTAACCATTGGTTATTATATATAAACTACCGGCCATAATTGTTATGCCACCCCAATTTTTTTAAAAGAAATTATGTATTTCATACTATTTTTGGTATTTATTGCCATGTGAATAATTTTAAATGAAAATAAAATGGTTCATTTTAATACTGCACAATAATATGTGCATCAAATGAACTGTTCTGGTGTCCAGTTTTTGTAATCTCTTCCCCATGCCAGTCTCTTCTTCTTATTGACTAGCCGAAGCAAAGCTTCCTTGTTGGCTTGAAAAAAATTTGCAAAGTAATGGTAACAAAAGAAGCATTCTATTTTTATTTAAAATTATCC
The DNA here is from genome assembly GCA_037127315.1 of Ascarosepion bandense. NCBI lineage: Eukaryota > Metazoa > Mollusca > Cephalopoda > Sepiida > Sepiidae > Ascarosepion > Ascarosepion bandense. The sequence continues at coordinate 8,359,930 of JBBBDQ010001092.1, forward strand.
ACTTGGCAATAAATACTAAAAATAGTATGTAATACATCATTTTTTTTTTTAAATTGGGTAGCCTAATAATTATGGCCATTAGTATATATATATATATATATATATATATATGGCCGTAGCTGATGCTAAAAAACACCGGGCACAGAGAAAATTGCCTAGATTTATTAGTTGACAATGTGATGACGTCATCAGTGTCATCCGTTTCCAGAAACTATGATTTTTGCGCATTTTTTCGGCTATTCCAATGGAAATTAGGCACAGAACGTTAACGAAAGCAGGAAATCGGGTTCGGAGGAGAAGGCGTGCTCAGAGCCACCAGGGATAGAGAATCGTGGAAAGCCATGATCGCCTACAATCTGAAGAGACAGGGCGCATAGAAGAAGAAAAATCTATTGTCTACATTCATGTTTGTAAGCATCTGCTATTAGCAAAAGAAATTTTTCTTAAGTCTTCCTATTGTTCTTACATATGCTTGCATCTTTTCCTATTGAACTCAGTTATTTATATATTCTTCCTTTAATATTAATCTCCTTCTCATAACTGTTATAGATTTTTTGATAGTACAGACGAGGCTTTCTGTCTCCATTCGGGTTCAAACGTCTTTGCGCTCGACGATTTCAATGCCTATCATGGGTAGTGTCTTCATAACTCTAACGCCACTGATCTCGCTCCCATTCAAACTTTGAACTTCTCAGTTGCACAGACTCCCATTCAAATAGTAGACTTCCCCAAGCATTTCCCTGATTATTCTGACGGACATGCATTTCCACACGATATCTTCTTTACCTTCTGCCGGAAATCATGTTTAGCTCAGCAGTTCTTTTCTTTTGGCAACACAGACTACGCGGTAGTGTTTATACATATACTAGCAGTATAGCCCGGCGTTGCTCGGGTGTAATGAAAGCTGTAAAACTAATCCATGGTTCTGGATCTTAGACTCTTTGGACGTTGGCACGAAACACTAAAAAGCAATAGTTGTTTCCAGTTAAAGCGAAACCGTAGACTGAAAGAAAAATGAATGGATGTAAGTCAAATTTTGACTTCCTGGTATCGATATCAAATTAGCTTTTCGTCGTAAACTGAATTTCGAAGGGCAAATAAGTCCTTTGAGTAAATGGTATCATGGCTGAGACTAAGAACTACAATTATATCTACTTAGAGCCAAACCCGAAGCAAAAACTAAAATAAAAGGGTTGAAAAAATACAGACATACAGGCAGATAAACTGACACACACACGAACATTTTGCCTTTTATATATATTATCGATTTTCTGCACTATTGTAAGAACTGCAACCTTGAAACTTCTGAATATCGTTTCTTATGTCTTTGTCTATGAGTGTATCAAATTTGATTAAAATTGGACCATTCCTTCTAAAACCCGATTTTTTTGATTATCAATTTTCGATATTTATCGGGGGGTACCTCAACACAAAACCTAGCTAAGAACACTCGCAGACGCTTATAATACAACTGGGTAAATTTTCAAGAAAATCGGTTCAGCTGTTTCGTAGTCTATAGGTCATGGACACACACAGATACACACACACAAAGTCCCATTTATAAATAAGATTGGATCGATGTATTTCTGCTCTCCTATTTTTTTATAATGGGTGGCCCCAATTTTACTGTCACTGTTGTGCAGGGGGTTACATAGGAGGAATGTTATGAGAATGATTGACAGGTTACAGAGGATGTCCCTCAGAGGGTAATTGAAAAACAAGAATTCTGATGAGAGTGGTGTGGACAGAGAAAAAAGCATGAGAATGAGGATGTTAGGGAAACAGAAGATGACTATTCTTGAAGGTTGTAGCTTTCGGGAAAGCAAGTAAACGGAAGGGAATTCCCCAGGCGGGAAGTGCGAGAAAAGAAGCTGTTGGAGTAAAATTTACGTTTACAGTTTATCGGTTTCACAATAAAACGGTGGAATCCTATTGCATAAGAAACCCTTATTAAGAGAACATATTTTTGTTAACAACGCACTGATTGGGACTCATTTCTTTTGCAATGTCCCATAAATTAATATTTTTACTCATCCTGTTTAGAAATGCACCACCAAGGTCTCTTTCTATCTCGAGAATGTCAAGTGAAACTACAATATTCTTACTGGCTTTCTTCTGTCGGTTCAGTTGCCTTAGCCCACAAGAATTCCTTTTTTTGTTGTTGTTGTTGTTGTTGTTGTAAATGAGGGACAGGTCTTGTTGTAAAAGACGTATGTTTGTCACCGCTCCTAACGAATATAAGCGCATCCCCAAAAATGCGAAAAACAATTTACACAGCATGCGACACCGTATAACAACTTTGGTTTTAGAAACTAGTGACTCTGCAAATCAAGCAGGTACGAAAATTTAAATATCTAGGAAGTGTTCTAACCGAAGAGGGAAATTGCGACACAGAGATCCAAAAGCGAATTGGCATGGCGAAAGACGCATTCCAAAAGCTGTGTAAAGTATTAAGACACAGGAAACTTTCATTAGAAACAAAGAAGATAGTACTGGATTGCTATGTGATATTAAATGTATGGTAATATCAACATAGATGAAGGAAAAAATGTGAAGAAGTTGAAATTTGGTTCTAGAGAAGGATGCTGAAGATATCTTGGACCAAGCATGTGTGCAATGACGAGGTGTTGGAAAGAATGGAAATGAAAAGGAAATTAATATTGAGCATCAGGAAGAGACAACTGAAGTTCTTGGGACATGCAATGTGAAACGAGGGCTTGGAGAACCTTATACTAACAGGCCAGATAGAGGGAAAATAGAGGAAAGCAGCGGAAAACATATTTGAAGGCCCCGAGCATGTAGATGACAGAACGAGGGCTGCGGGACGTTACTGGAGAAAGCGTGCTAAGAGCCACCAGCGACAAGGAGTCGTGGAAGGACATGATCGCCTACGATCACATAGAAAAAAAGGCACATAGAAGAAAAGATGAAGTGGCTCTGCAAGAATGTATTGAAAAAGAGCAAATTCTCAGTCTCACTTCTTTTCAGTCAATTCGATGTGTTGTCTTCAACTACAGAGGGTATCTTTAAGATATCCTCTTCCTACTTCCACCCAGTCACTTCTAGAGTATTTCTGTTTCATTCTGTCATCCCTAGAACAGGATCTCTATTGAGTGATATGCCTGTAACTCCGTCCATAATTTCTGTTATCATTTCTACGCTAGACTATCACAAGATTTGTGGATTTGATGGTATCCCAGTGACTATTCTAAAATATCTGGTTCTGAATTGGTTCCTTGGGACTTGTTGCTAAAAAAAATACCACTGCAGTTCCATTCTTTAAGTGGTTTAGGGAGCCATCTGCCGTTAAGTTTTCTCTTACCTCTTTTTGGAAAAATATTAGAGGCTCTAACCAACCAGAAATTGGATAAGCATCTTACCTCAAAAGGCCCCACTTCGGATAAAAAGTATGATTTCCTTTTCTCAAGGTCTATCACCGAAACGTTAACATCACTGAAATTTTCTAACTTTAGGTAAGCTTTATGTAAGAACGGTAGAACTTCGTTTGGGACTTTGGTTATCACAAAATCGTTCGATAGAGGTTTGGAACGTGGGCCTTCTCAACAAGGTTAACAGCTACGGTGTTACTGTGTATTTGGCTTAATTAAATCACTCCTAACAAATTGCATAATAAAGGTTGTTTTGAATGAACACGTTTCAAGTAATTTCATATTAATGCAGAAATTCACTTAGGCTCTTTAATCAAACCAAGGGTAATTTTGATCTTCAAGAACGATTTTCCCGTTGTTATCAGTTCGGAACTAGATATCTATGCAGATGACATTATTTTTTTGGTTTATTTGTGTCTGACAGCAGTCCCTACAGATCCGAAAAATTAAAACTAACAACTGCTCTCAAAAAGGAACTTCACTCAGTGAGTAATTGTCATGAGCAATGGATTGTAAATTTGAACGCCTACATAACAAAATTATTTTCATTTAATAAACACAGATAACTTTTTGTTTTACCTACAATCAGTATTTCTGATGCTAAACTCCGGGAAAGCAGCACCTTGCTCTCTCTTGATCTCATGCTTTTCACTGATTTGAAGTGAATTGATTATATTGAACAAATTCCTAAGTCTACAGCAAGAAAAGTTTCTGACGAGTCTTTTCGTCAGAATCCTTCTCGTACATTTATAAATCTACCATTCATCCGTGCAGTGACTATTGCTGCCGTATTTCATGCAGTACTTCTATTATATATTATCCCGAGCATGACGTTAAAATGCATCCAGCAGCAAGGCCTCTGATTGGGAGGTTGTGAGGAGCATGGGATCACCTTTTAATTGCTGTTGTTCTCAAGTCCACTCTGACGCGGAGTGGTAACACCTGTTAGGTTCCCACGTATGGGTAAATAGTTAAACCCCAAACTGGGATCAAAACACTATGAAAATATAAATTTATTGAAAAATATGCATTTTTGAAGAAAAGATATTACCAACAAGACATTTTTGAAGAAAAAAGTTATTACCATAACACATTTTTGAAGAAGAAAATATTCTCAGCAAAAATATCTGGCGACTCGACTGCAGCCACTTCACTATCGTCGAAATGTGGCCTCCCTTGTCTCTTCTACAAATACTTTCATGGCTTCTGCTCGGATGAACTTAAGTCACTGATGCCTCCTCAACAGGTGTTTACTCGTGCTACCAGACTGGCAACTGGGTCCCACGCATTCACAGTCAGGTTAGCCAAATGCAGACGACAATTCTACTCCTGCAGCTTCCTCTCTCGCATTTCCCGCCTGTGGAACTCACTCCCGTATTCTTGCTTTCCTGACGGCTACAACCTCCAGAAATTTAAATGCAAAGTCAATACTCATCTATTAACTACTGGCCTCTAGCTCTCTCCCCTCCCCTGTATAACCTTCCCTTTCTCCACCTATGTATCTGTCATCGTACCTACTTTCTTAGCTTTCTATTGTTCCTTTCTAACTAGTTTGTACTCCTCACTCTTTTCTAATTAATCTTGTTACATTTATGTAACCCCCTGCACATCAGTGGCATTTCCGCCTTGCTCGGGGTGAAATGATTAAAATATATACATATATATATTTGAATACAAAATTAGAAAACATTTTCAGTTTTCTAAAATGACAAAGAATAAAAACACATTATCATTAAAATCTGATATCACCCTTCTCCCTATTTAAAAAATGCCTTAAAACCACACATTTTTGGTGTCTAATAATCCACAGAGGTTGATATGCCGTTAATCAAAACTCAAACTCAAACTCTATTTTATATATCAAGGGTCTTGACAATATTCAAAGAAGAATTTGTGGTGTAATCTATCCTAACTATTATCTCGACTTCAGTCACTTTTCGACCGACGTGACATGGCTTTCTTCTGTCTTTTCTACAAATATTTTCATAGCAACTCTTCTGATGAGTTGTCCTCATTCGTATCTCGACCACATGAATTTAAGAGTGCTACTAAACTGGCTTACAGTTATATTGTTGAACTTTCTAGTCAGTTCTATTTACAATGTATTTTTTCTAGCAATTTCTGCCTGTGAAGCTCCCTTTAGATTTCTGGCTTCCCTGATAACTCTAATCTTTAAAATTTGAAATGCAACGTCAATCTCTATCTTCCGCCCACCTTAATCATGTTATTTCATTGTCTTTTTCTTCACTTCCCACCCCTAATTTGTTTAATAGTATTTCACTATTTGCAATTCCTTACATCCGACTTTGTCACATTGTTGGAGTGAAGTTAAATAAAATATACATTTTCAAATTAGCATCCATTACTTCAAAGCAATCTCTACATTTGCTTTTAACTTTTAAAAAGGTTTCACTTCATTTTACAGAGAAAAACTGCAAAGGTTTTCGTCTGTATTTTCTTATATCGAGGGTGTCTGTCGGTTTTAAAATCTCAACTTAGTGTCTTCAAACAAATTTCTTGTCATTATATTTCAAAAGTTATATCTTTACCTCATCTCAACTTAGAATATTCTTCGTTATCAATATATTCATTCGCAAATGATAAACGGTATTTTAGAACATTAAATATATGAAAAGGTGTATTTAAGAACTGCGTAGGTTTCATAATGGTATTTTATCATCTTTTCAGTTAAAATGATTTTAATTTATTTCTGTAATCTAATTGTAATATTTGGGTGATTTTCAATAGTTCTTAAACATTTACTTTCTGGAAGCTGTAAATGATATTTCCATTTTTTAAGTTATAACATGAATAATTTTTGGTCAATTAAAATCATCAGTCTACAATCTTCTGTAAATATTAATGTCTTATTGTTATTATTTATAACCTAATATCATTTATGTATAATTGTAAGAAGTAATTTTTGTATATACTTTTGCGTAACATGCATAATAGCCCTACCTAAATGAAAAATCTTCAGACTGTAATAATGGATAGTGAAGCTAATGTGGTTGACGATTGTAATTGACTACTGAGTTTGATCGTCCCTGAATACATCATTAAATTACTGAATTCGGCATTTCTTCAAACTAAACAACCAAGAAACATATAACGATTATTCAAGTGTAACTATATTTGAAATATTAGTCTTCACAAACAAAAACTAAAACCGTGAATTCAACCAATCCAAAATATATAGACCACTGCGCCGCATATTAAATTAACACAAAATTCCGAAAACCTGAATAAATACCTGATCTAACTCTACACGAAGTTGTAGCAAAAAATATCTGGTTCCCTTGCTCCACATTTTGATAACGTTTTCATTCATCAATATTACGGAAAATCCCGAAGATTAACGAAATGGTTTTAACAACCGACATATTGAAATTATTTGTTTGAACATTATTTTTAGTCGATACTCGTATTTAAGTAGATATTATGTCTTTAATCAAATAGTATATTTATTTCGACCGGCCTGATTTTTTACGATAAATCTTGTACGAAAATGTGCGTCATTCGGCAGGATTCGAAACTGCGACCACAATCAACAAAGGAGAAGCCACAAATTGATTAGGCGCCTCTTAGACAACTTGAGCATGAATGATACCAGAGTCTAAACGAAGTCAAATCAAGCCTATATAACACAGTTTTCGATTCTACGCAAATAACCATCTCTGTTCTGAAATGAATGGTAATATCAACAAATGTAAACATACAATGTTACGGAAACTCCCGAAGATTAACAGAATTGTTTAACAACCGACATATTGAAATTATTTGTTCGAACATTATTTTTAGTCTATACTCGTATTTGAGTAGATATTCTGTTTTTAATCAAAGAGTATATTTACTTCTACCGGCCTGATTATTTACGACAAATTTTGCAGGAAAATATGCGTCATTCGTCAGAATTCGATTATATAAGCTTGATTGGACTTCGTTTAGACTGTGGTATCATTCGTGGTCGAGTGGTCTAAGACGCGCCTAATCAATCGGTGGCTTCCCCTATGTTGATAGGGGGCGGAGGTTCGAACGTTTGTTAATTTAAGATTGGTTTTCGTAACGAAAATTCAGAGAGCTGAGTACGAATTCCAGTTGAATTCTTTGCATCAACTTAGCACAAATAACTTTGTGAAAGGTATTAAACAGTTTCTTCAATCAAGTTATGGGTCAAAGTAGGTTCGATCGTTTCTTTTTTATTAAGTTCTACAGAACAGATTGTGTTGTATAGTTTTGGTAAGCAAACCACTCTATCACAGAAAGTAATGGCAATTTACTTCGGGATTATTTTCTGCCCAGTCAGTCATGTCTCTTTCGAGACATGATCACTTAGGCGTGTATTGCGTTTGGTACTAAACTTAACTGAATTGATTTTATTCTTCAGAATAAAAACCACATGATCTCTGCTTATCACGATATTTCGACCGTTGTGCATTCTGGTTTTCATCAGATTTCCGTGCGATAATATGTTAGTAGATTAAAGCGTTGGTTCGTGAATTTGGTGACATATTAATTTTGAAGTCTATCACTGGGCTGGACATGGAATAATTGGAATCAGTGAAAATGGCGCAAAAATATCATTACTTAAAGTAAGGACTTGATGAGATTTCCCTAGACATGTACAGGGTAACGAGAAAAATCTATCCCGTATATTAAATGAAGGGTTCAATTCAGGATTAAGTGCAGTTTACTCGCATTAACATACACCTGCTGAAAGCGGGAAGACACAATAGCTGAAACCTTGCGGCAAACACAGCAACACAGATGATAATATTCCTCAGTGAGATAATAATCACTATTCGTCTCAGAAATTCAGAGAGTATAATATATGTTGCTTCATTTAGAAAAGAATTTGACTCGATTTAATAATACATGTAAGTGAAATAATCGAAGAGAGGAAATAAATTATGACTTACTTTTGTTTTTGCTTTTAGTCGAGTTCATCACAAGTAAGGCAGTAAAGCCACTAAGATGCAAATGAGTGTGTGTGAATTAGAAAACAAAAACATTGCTACAGAACGAGAACAAAAGAAGCGCAATTCCCACCTGAATCCATCCTGCATATATACAAATCAACTATTCGTCCGTGCATGGAGTACTGCCGCCATATATGGTCTGGTGCACCCGCTGTTCATCTCTGTGTTCTTGACACGCTCCAAAAGAGAATCAGTAATGTGATAGGTGCTGACTTAACGGCTCGACTACAGCCACTTTCCCACCGACGAGATGTGGCTTTCCTGTGTCTGTTCTATAAATACTTCCATGGCTTCTGCTCCAACAAACTTAAGTTACTGATGCCTCCGCAACAGGTGTTTACTCGTGCAACCAGAATGGAAACTGGGTCTCACCCATTCACAATTAGATCAACCAAATGCAGACGACAATTCTACTCCTGTAGCTTGTTTTCGCGCACTTCCCGCCTGTGGAACTTGCTCCCTTATTCTTGCTTTCCTGATGGCTACAATCTCCAAGAATTTAAATGCAAGGTCAATACTCATCTCTTAACTACTTGACCCTAGTTCTTGCCATACACCCCTGTATATCCTTTCCTTTCTCTCCACCTTTGCAACTGTCATCACACCTGTATTCCCGTCCTTCTCTTGCTTCTTTCTAACTGGTTCGTCATTCTCTTCAATCTCCTCTAATCTTTTTCTCTTATGTACATCAGTGGCGTTACTGCCTTGCTCGGGGTGATATGATTAAAAAAAATCAAGCGGACAGTAAATAACGAATGATATTGCGTTTAAAATTTAAGATATTTTTTAATGTTCGGTTATAGTTAGAAGGTTGATTTAGTCAGATTTTGATGATTTTTTATTTTATTTTAGAAAACTGAAGACGTCTTCTAGTTTTGTATTCAAAATGTATTATGAAAATATTTTTTCCTTCAAAAATGTATTGTTGGTAGTATTTTTAATACAAAAACATATATTTTTCTATAAAAGTCTATTTTTATACTTTCATAATATTTTACCACTGTTTGGGGTTAAACTATTTGCCCATATCTGGGACCCTAACAGATGCCACCACCCCGGGTCAGGGTAAACATGGGAACAGCAGCAGTTAAGAGGTGGGTCCATGCTTCTCACAATCTTCTAATCAGAGGCCTTGTTGCTGGATGAATTTTATTGTCATACTCAGGACCGGAGGTGGAAGAGTGTCTCACTTGAGAGAAGCGTGAGAAAATAAACTGTTAGCATTGAACATATGGTTAAATTTATTAAACTCAGCTGCAAATCGATGAGACATCATCATCAGTCTGATACTGCGCTTAAATTTTAAAAAATCAAACAAGCATAAAGGAGTGCTCATCTGAACAATTGCGTTGAGATATTAACAGAAAAACACAGGGAGGCAACACTACGGCAGCAGTACAGTAAATGACGCTGAGACTTCAGATCAGGACCAGTAATATTGCTGATTCTTTTTTTTATTTCATCAAGGAACGCTAAATAAATAGCAAGAACATCAAACGATAGGTGGCAGTAATATTTTAAGCATTTTTATTACTCTTTTACTGTCGAACTAGTTAAATATAACCCCTCTTCTAATCTAATAGTTTATTTTCTCGCACTTCCTATTTTTGGAACTCACTTCCATTCGATTGCGTACCTGATAGCTACAATCTCCAAAACTTTAAATGCAACGTCAATTGCCATCTTCTATCTACTTGATTACCAATCATCTTTTATCATTTCTTCGACATTCCTTGTACCTTTTCTCTCACTGTAACCCCCTTGAGCTCCAGTGGCGGTACTGCCTTGCTTATTATATATATATATATAAAGCATGAGCGAATGGTCGGCATAGTTATGTAAGATAGATTCTGATGCGAGAAATTGACACAGTGAACCAAATCTTTTAGTAGCCGGCCTAGCAACGGATTCAATATCGTCTTTCCACTTCCTGTCAGCCGGGAAGGTTAACCCGAAAAGGCGCAACATGTTACTATCCTGTAGCTAAACATCACTCATGCTGATGGATGGAAGGTGGTCTCTCAGATGATTAATAAAACGCAGTTTAATTTTGGAGGTGTTAAAATAAAAAGTTATTCTTTGCTCCAGTTAACAACAGACTGAATGTCATTTTAGACATCAACAGTTTATCGAATTGACCGGAATTACATTTCAGACAAGAGTAAATGTTTATGTCACCAACGTAGAAATCAAGTTGAGAGTTGATGCCATCGAGGAAGATTAATGAAAATTAAAAACAACATAGATCGAAAGATAAAACTCTTGTTAACGCCTGCATTAGAAGAATATTATCTAGAAGAGTGGCCGTCCAGGATAACTTTCATTTCACAATAATCAACCACAAATCATTACACTTTTATCCATCACTAGCAGTATAGCCCAGCGTTGCTCGGGTGTAATGAAAGCTTTAAAACTAATCCATTGTCCTGGAGCTCAGACTCTTTGGAAGTTGGCACGAAAGACTAAAAAGCAATAGTTGTTTCCAGTTAAAGCGAAACCGTAGACTGAAGATGTAAGTCAAATTTTGATTTCCTGGTATCGATATCAAATAAATATTTTTCGTCGTAAACTGAAATTTGAAGCCTAAATAAGTCCTCTGAGCAAAAGATATCATGGCTGAGACTAAGAACTACAATTATACCCACTTAGAGCCAAACTCGAAACAAAAACTAAAATAAAAGGGCTGAAAAAATTTCAGATATACAGGTAAATATACAGATAATCACAAAAACATCTTGCCTTTTATATATATATATTATCGACTTTCTGCACTATTTTAAGAACTGCAACCTTGAAACTTCTGAATAGTGTTTCTTATGTCTTTGTCAATGAGTGCATCAAATTTGATTAAAATCGGATCACTCCTTCTATAAACCGATTTTTTTCGATTATCGATATTTATCGGGGGGCACCTCGACACAAAACCTAGTTAAGAACACTAGCAGACGCTTATAGTACAACTTTTTTTTTAATCATATCATTCCGAGCAAGGCGGTAACGCTACTGATATGCAGGGGGCTACATAATACTGAAGAGTGAAAAGGTTGGAAGAGAAAAGTCGGAAACCACATCCTAAACAGGGAACAAGGGATGAGCCTCTTCACCTGTTCAATAGACGTGGGTGGAGTGTGAACCGGGCGATAGTTTAGTCTATCTACTCCAATTGAAAAAAAAGAGTGAGAAGATTGGAAAAGAGAAAACCGGAAACCGCATCCTAAACAGGATACAAGGGATGAGCCTCTTCACCTGTTCAATAGACGTGGGTGGAGTGTGAACCTGGATGTACTAATTTGAATTAGTAACGTATTTCGCGAGATTTCACGAGAGTGTCAGTGAAGAGTTTGTTTACATCACGTGACGCGTTTGTAGAGAGAGTTTTTGTTTTTACATCAAGTGACGTTGAAAGCGACAGAGTTTTTTAAAATTATGTTTGTAAACGTAAACCTATCTTTAATAATGCTTGTAAATTTGTTTTAGATAAAAAAATTTTTTAAATGTATCTAAAAAAGTTTAGTTATTGAAGTATTTCTAAAGATTCAAAGCACCTAAGTCTCACGAAATACGTTACTAATTCAAATTTTAAAATCATTTGTTTCTGACGAAGGACCGAGGGCGGTCTGAAATATAAAATATAATAGTAGAAATAAACAAATTCTGTCAAAAAAAACATATTTTTAAAGTCAAGACGTTTTAATATTCTTCCCCTGCATATATATAATATATATAACATAAATATTATAATATCACTACAAAAGCAGATTTCCTGCTCCGACACTACTTTTGTCTGATAAAGGGATGAGGTTTATTTCAAGTTCTCATCATCACTTGATAAGACACAAGCAGTATCAAAACAAAATAGCCACCCTTGTTGTGATATTATAACATTTGTTATAATTTTTGAATAAATATCATTAGCTCAACTTTGTATTGAGCACTTCTTTAAGAATAGTGCTTCTTTGGATACGGAATATTATTCCATCCATACCCACCCTATATATATATATATATATATATATATATATATATATATATATATATTCATAATAAACATCTAGTGATTTTTATTACATGTGGCACACACTTAAACACAAGTTTTTCCTCTACATTTAAAATATTCATCCATTACTTTATTACACATGACACATATTTGACTATTGAAATCAAACCTCAATTAACTTACTGTGGATTTTAAATTTTTTGTTTTAATTTTAAAAAAAAATTAAATCAATTATCTTTGAAAATCTCTGGAGAAGACTGTTACAGTGGAACATATTAGATTAAAGACACTTTTCTTAACTGTTCTTAACTTATTCATTAATTGTCAGATTTCAATCCATGTATTCAACTCACATATATATTTTATAACTAACTCAAACTCAGTAATTTACTCCAAACATTTCATTGTTGTGGCTCTTGGTTAATTTTCTGCGGTTAATATGGCCCTTCAGATTCCACTAATTGTGGAGACTTGCTCTAGATTATCCTCATCTAGATTAATAATAACGGTTTTAGGAGCATTAACCCTCAGTCATTAATGTTAACAGGGACTTCCAAGTTTGTTTTTTTCTTGTGTATGACATGTTTGTTCCCAAATACAGACATGTGAAAATGAGACGGATTAAAAGCCACCACAAATAGCAAGTTAAACCTCTACAATGCATGGAATTCAGTAAAAAAAATTATCTTTTAACCTGCATTACAACCATTTGCATCAATTTGATTTTCGACAGGACTTATGCAGGATTTTTGTTCAAGGGAGACAACTCCAACTGTGAGTAGATATTTTTTCTAATGCTAGGAGGATCGTGTATAGCAACAGATCATTCATGGATAGTAGACAAATATTAATCTCATATTAGTGACACGAATTTTATTGAGCATAAGGTGAAAAGAAAATTTGCAAGTCACCGACAAAATCCACATGCATCACAATGAAACTGCTGCTTGTCAACATTATCGTAGAGGCGACATTTACTGCAGAAATATTTGGCAAATTCTATGTTGCAATTTGAACAGTGGCTGTTAACAGGTTGCCTTACTGTGTAAATTTTCAAGAAAATCTGTTCAGCCGTTTCGGAGTCTATAGGTAACGGACACACACACACACTGACAAAGTTCCATTTATAAGTAAGTTCAGATAGATATTTGACTGTTGGTTTGATGTTTATTGGATTGTATTTAGTTCCTTTCTTTCTTCATTTTTGGGTGAACATGTTTCTCTTTAATTTTCCTTTCATCTGACCAAATAACTTTATTTCCGAATTAATTTGATTCGTGTTCATATTTTTAACATATTTACGTTTTAATAGCGGTGTCTTTCTTGGTGATCTAAAATACAAGGCTGTACGATTCAGTGATCTCTTGCTTGTATCTTTACTTACATCAATCAGATCATTCTGAATTTCTTTTCCAGTTAAAATGGTTGTTTCTTTACATTCCGGGCTATATATCGTTCAGCAGTCGCGTTTTAATTTACGTGGACGACCACTTCTTTGAATATATTCAGTAGTATCATATTTTTTACACTTTCGAGCAACAGCACCCATACAGGCAAATTTAAATGTTGAGCAATTTTTTAATACTCCCTACCATCTTTGTGCGGTTTTATAATCTTCTGTCGCATAAGATTTAGCAATGCTTTTGTTTTAAGCATTTTAATACGTTTAGATAGCGGAACAGATCTGTTGTGTATCAGATCTGTTATCCTTATGTGCCGACTGAGTGACGAGCGTTTGAAAACAACCTGTGATTAGTTGAAGTACAAATCATATCAAAATAAATGAAAATAATTTTAAAATACTCTTTTAACTGTATTATTTTAATAGATGTTAAATACTTTTGCATACACTCATATTCGAAAATTGGCAGTAAAAGTACGTAAAATCAATGTTTCTCAATTTCTCATTACAGTTAGTTAATGAACGTTCGAGCAAGTATCATTCAAATTGACGGTACTGATCCGTCTCTTCCTTCTAGCTATGGATTAAATAACAGGACAGATTAAATTCTGTGGCTTTGGTTGGCAACCAGTCTACCGCAGAATGTCATGAATGACAACCTACTGCGGGAAAATCTTTTGCCCAATCAGGTGTGTGTGTGTGTGTGTAGAACCTTTTATGTAAAAATATAGAACCTCACAAAATAAATGTCTTTCAGGGTGATATAAACAGACTGGATGTACGTTGTGCTGCAATGGTTATCGGCTGGGAATTAGAAATCGGAAGGCCGAGTTCGAATTTCAGTTAGATTCGTTGTATTGACTTACGTGCAAAAAACCTTGAGACAGGTATGAATTCATCGTTTCTCTATCTAGCTATGGGTTGAATAGCAGATTGGGTTCAATAGTCTTGGCTGGCACCCAGTCTACAGAAGAAAGAAATGGAAACCTACTGCAGAAAACTCTTCTTCCTCGTCATTCTTGTCTCGGAAGATTCCTGGTCAGGCAAGCATGTATGAAGTATGACTCTTAACTGACTGATAAATAGACTAAAACAATCCATTTTGCAGAAGGAAAACAGATACAAAATAATATTAGATTGTTAGAAATTATGACTAAAATAAAGAAGATATATTTATTTAATTCTATGTCTGTGTTTGTGTCAGTTTACTATTTAAAGAGTAAGCCGGCAAATGTTGGGTAATAGTAATTTTGATTTTATAAAAGTTTAATTAAAGACATTTTCCGTTTAATCTTCCTTTACACAAATTTGCTACGGTCAGGTAATTTTTTCTTAATTTGCAAAAGGAAAACTTGAATTAGAAATCTTCGACCTTTTGTGAAAATTTTGGACTTCATGCACTATTATGATAAAAGTATGTATTTTCGCTTGTTTGTGTGTGTGTGTGTGTGTGTGTGTGTGTGTGTGTGTGTGTGTGTGTGTGTGTGTGTGTGAGTGTGTGTGTGTGTTAAAAGCTTCTGTGAACATATGCTGCTTTTCATTAATGTTTTTTGTGGCTGTGTCTTGTGGTGCAGTAGATATCGGCTCGGGACCACAAATCTAGGTGCCGAGTTCGAATTCCAGTTCCAGTTAAATTCCTTGCATTCACTTACGCACAAATACCCTTGGGAAACATATTAATCCGTCTCTTCCCTACTGGTATGGGTTAAATAATAGGACAGAATGGGTTCCATAGCCTTGGCTGGCAACCAGTCTACCGTAGAAAGTAATTGCAACCTACTGCGGGATAATCTTCTGTCCACTCAGTCATGTCTCTTTCGAGATATGATCGCGTGTGTCATGTATGGGACTTAACTGACTGACATGTATTCACGCATTGTTAGATATCAGGTCAGTGTTCTTAATTAACACACCCATACAATGGCCACGCATACATACACACACACATAGAGACATTAAGAGTAAATCGGAATGGGTGAAACAGTGAAAATTTACAATCGAACTCATGTAGAAGACCAGAAATAAATTTCGTACCATAGATAAAATTACTTTCTCTGACCAGCGTGTATATATATATATATATATATAATTCCAAAAATGATAAGTAAGTAAAAAAAATATAGAATTGGTACTCAATGAGAATATCAGATCAAAAGTAATAAAACTGAAGGGAAAGAAAGGAAACTGATAAGATCAGGTTAAAGGCAGGTTAACATTAAGGAGAGAAAAGAAACAAAGGAAGAGTAGGATGAGTGGGGGAAAAGGAAAAAAAGGAAAAAAGGAAAAAAGAGAAAAAGGAAAAGAGAAAAAATTCTGATTATCCACAAGAAACACCCACATACATGCACAGCAAACCAAAGGTTTTTGTCATTTAAAAGTAAATTATCTGCACAAATAACATCAACATTGCCTGATGATGAGAATCTATCGCGAAACAGAAATTTCTATGTCGCAATGTACAATTAATGCATAACTATATATATATAGTTATGTATATAGATGATCTACGTATACTGTCTTAATATGTATAGGAAAAACTACTAAAACGTTGTAAGTTTAAAAATGTATTTTATGACAGTATTTGTTTATTTCTATTATTATATTTTATATTTCAGACTCTCCCCGGTCCTTCATCAGAAACAAATGATTTTAAAATTTAAATTAGAAACGTATTTCACGAGAGCGTCCGTGGAGAGAGATTGTTTATATCACGTTACGCAGAAAGCGACAGATTTTTAAAAAAATATTTGTAAACGTAAACCTATCTTTAATAATACTTATAAATTTTGTTTTAGAGAAAAATTTTTTGATTGTATCTAAAAAATGTTTAGCTATTGAAATATTTGTAAAGATTCAAAACACCTAAGTCCCTATTTAACCCTAGCTTGTGTGTATTTAATTTTAAAATCCAATATTTTTCGTTCTTTCTGCGTGTGTGTAGAACTAAAATCGGAGTCTATTAGTAAACATTTGCAATTTTCTAAAGTGTGACCAGGTTGATTAAAATGGACTGCTATTGGGGAATATTGGTTGTTCTGTCGTATGCTAAGTTTGTGATTAATGAAACGAAATCTAAAGCTATTACCAGATTCTCCAATATATCCACTATTTGGACATATTGAACAGAAGAGAAAATATATAATGTTTTAGCTGACACAGTTGAGGCGTGGTGGGTGCAATTTGATTTTGGTGTTGGGTACAGGGAATATTGTTTCGTTTACTAAATGTTTACAAATTAAACACCGGGGTTTCTGACATTTGAAATTCCCTGATAGGTGTGTATTTTTTAGATATTTGATAGAAGTGAGGATAGTTGATAGGTTGGGTGTTTGTTTCATTGCATTTATAGGTGGTTTATCGAAAATATTTTTGAGTTTTTTGTTTGATTGGAGGTTCTTGTAATCATTTTTTAAATTTTTGATAAGTGTGTGGGAATATTGATTGTGGTTAAAAACCATGGGAATTCGGTTGTTGTTTTTTCTTTTCTTGTATGTGAGAAGTGTGTTACGATTTATGTGGATGGTTTTATTTAGTGCTTCTTTTATTATTTTTATTGGGTATTTACATTTTAGAAATTGCTTTGTTAGGTTGTTAATGTTGTTTAGAAAATCTGGATGGTCTGAGCATATGCGTTTGATTCTTAGAAATGAGCTGTATACAATAGATTTTTTTTAATTTAAGGGGATGACAACTGTTAAAGTGTAGGAATTTATATTAGTTTGTGGTTTGTTGCATAAACTGGTGGAAAGTGTATGTTTGTTTAATTTTATCATGACGTCTAAGAAAGGGACGGATGTGTATATATATATATATATATATATATATATATATATATATATAAATATTGTCCAGAATCTTTTAGGAATAAGTTTTGAAAAATATCACACCAAGAAAGATAACTCGTTATATCGAGTTATTGATAATTATAAAGTCGTTTAACTGAATTTTCTTAAATAAAATAGGTAAGTTTCACTGAATAAACGTTGAGAAATGTCTGACCAATCTTCATCCAGTTCCGTCAGACATATTAGAATAAAACAGAAGGTGCATTAAGAATAATAGTTTTTAATGATTTAATAAATGATAATTATCACTTGCATATAAATATCATACGAATTCTAGAAACTTTATAAGGCAAGACAAATCTATCATAGGCATCATTTAACAAAACTGATGAAGTTTCTTTATTAAAAAGACCTAAACAGTTAATTATTCAAAACGGAGCGAGGAAGCAACTTGAAATGGCAACTGAAAGAACATTTACACTCAAAATAGTGAAAAGATCTGCTGGAATTCCTTGGACATATAACGAAGAAGGAGTGTTTGAAAAACTTTATCCTCCCAGAAAATACTGAGGATAATATATATATATATATATATATATATATATATGGGACGGCAGCGAGTCACTCATCTGACGAGTTTGTACAAATGGATGCTAAAAGAGAGATTGGAAGACATGACGAAATGTCAAGCATTACTATGTGTTACAAAGGATTTAAACTTCTGGAAAGTCATGGTCGAAAGGCCACGGAACAAAGAAGAAGAGGAAGAACCTACATCACGATAGAGATTATGTTGAAAGAAAGAGATTGCATTACCCTGGCCCCTGAAAAATCTAAACCCAAATAAATATCAAGAAAGTAAAACCTGAAACACAAGGTGAAGAAAGCAAAGCGTTTAATAGTATTAGTGTTTTTTATTGCCTTTTTGAATTATGCGTATTTTGTTTAGAAATGAATTAGAAGAATGGTAACTTGTAAAATAAAATTATATTGAATATCTTTCATAATCTAATTCTGTAAACCAGTGTTTCTCAACCGTTTGTACTTCAGGGCCCACTTGTAGAATAATTCTTGGGTGCATTGTAAAATTTAATAAGGAAAGATTAGTCAGAAAATTTGAAAATATGAATTTTTAGTTTAGCATTCGCAAATTTTAGTGATACAGATATCATTGAAAACAATTTATAAAAAATCTGTGGCTTACTGCCTACCACGTTGAATACACGGGCTCTCGCTCTATCACCGAAGTTGAGCAACGTTGAGCCTGGTCAGTACTTAGATGGGTGACCGCTTTGGAATACCAGGTGCTGTAAACGTTTGGTGACGGATGTGCGTGCTTACGGCCATATCACGTTGAATACACCGTTTCACGCTCGATCACCGTACTTAAGCAACATTGAGCCTGGTCAGTACTTAGATCGGTGACCGCTTGGGAATACCAGGTGCTGTAGGGGTATAGTGACGATTGTGCATTTTGGTGCAGTGGATATCGGCTCGGAAAGAGAAATCGGTGAGCCGAGTTCGAATTCCAGTTGAATAGCCTGCATTCACTTAAGCACTGGTACCCTTGGGAAAGGTATTAATCCGTCCCTTCCCTCCAGTTATGAGTTAAATAACAGGGTAGGACTTGGGTACCCTGCTCTTAAAAAACACATACCAATGAATCTTGATACTCGAAAAGAAAAATTTTGTAAAAATAAGATAACCTTTCACAAAATCATTTGTTATGACCTTAAATGATCCTGTAAGGATTGATAGGTCATTAAACCTCGAAACAAACAAACAAAAGAATATGTTTTTCATTTTGTTGTTTTTTAAGCGTGTCCAATAATAATAGTAAAAGGGATTATCCACTGCTTTTAGAGATTAAGGAAATTCAGTTTAAAATACCAGGCTTACGGCCTATCACGTTGAACACACCGGTTCTCGCTCGATCATCGAATTTAAGCAAAGTTGAGCCTGGTCAGTACTTAGATGGTTGACCGCTTGGTTATACCAGGTGCTGTGAGGGTATAGTGACGGATGTGCGTTGTGGTGCAATGGATATCGGCTCGGAAAGAGAAATCGGTGAGCAGAGTTCGAGTTACAGTTCAATACCCTGCATTCACTTAAGCACTGATACCCTTGGAAAAGATATTAATCCGTCCCTTCCCTCCAGTTATGGAGTAAATAACAAGGGTAGAATTGGGTACCCTGCCCTTAAAAACAAATCCCAATGAATCTTGATACAAACAAAAACAATAAAACAAATAAACTAAATAAAATAATTCAAAACGATTCTCCGCATTAAATGAACTAATGAAAGTTAATATGCTGGTTAAATGAATCAACCAACCAATCTATTAAATTACCAAATGATAAAGATTTTGACTTAGATATGTGCTTCGTAACTCTAACTTTTTAGAAATAAGATTTTTTAAATATAAAAATTATATATCAGTAAACCTTCAGTAAACTTGGGGCGCACCTGGGTACTTTTCAGAGCGAATGATTGCGCTCAGACGCACTACTGTGCACTATTGTTGTTATATTATAAATTGAATTCCCCATTGATAGACCTATGCTGCTGATGAATCTTGCTGATGAATTTCAAAGACAATAAGAGAGGAAAGTTGGCCATGACTCTGGTATATATATATATATATATATATATATATATAGATAGATAGATAGATAATTGAAATAAGTTGCACTCAGATAAATATACATTTTTTCCGTATTTAATCATTATATAACATAATTAAATATAAAAAGAAAACAAATACAAATTTGTAAGTTATCTTTATAGGAAAAATATGATGAAGTTTAAGAAAAAATAAATATTGTCAAGGATGTTCTCAAAGAAGTACGAATTAAAGGTTTCGGTCAAGTAGTCTTGTTGCTATTTCAGCTGAATATTTTGAAAACAATGATATTGCTGACTACCGTGGTTCCACTTAAAGATATTAAGATTGTAATGGGATATTCTGAGCACCTATAAAGTAGGCCTATGTCTCTATAGAATACGAAAAATATTTTTTCTTTTTCTTTAATATAAGATATTGGATGGTTAAAGACTTATGGAAAGCAATAAAACTATCCAAATGGGATTAAACATTAAGAAAGAAAGATGCATTTAGAAAGAGTGATAGTTAAATATGGCGGTAAAAATGGAGTAATTTTAACAGGAAAGAAAAGGGATCAGTTTAAACATGGGGAAGTGGTACCCGATCAAACCCGGATAGATACGGAGAGAAAAATAGTCGTGGATGAAGTTTACGAATAGGGAGGGCACGAAAGGAGTTGTGATAAATATGGTGGTGTTGAGTTAGGGGTCGGAGTGACTGCTGCCAGTGGTATGGGTTGGTGTCGTAAATTTCTAAGTATTAACCCCTCCGTGTCAGGAGTTGCTGTACCCCCCGGTAGGTGCGCATATCCGCTGCCTGCTGACATAACCCATTAGCTTAGCAGACAAAAGAGCACGCTAATAGACAACAACGGGGCAGGAAAGATGAGACCCGAACTGCTAAAGATGGCTTGATTATCTCCATTTGTTAGTTTACTCTACGGCGAAGCGCGCCACAAACAAGCAAAGCGGGATTTTTAAGCATGTAAGGACGCACACAAAAAGATCTAACGTATATAGTCAAAGAGAGGAAAGACCCCCTCACTCTTACACTCGCATGCGCACACAAAGTGTTAAAAGTAACGACGATACAAGAATAATATATATAATTTCACAGAAACACCTATGGACGCATATAGATATAAATATATATTCTAAAGGCCTACACACTATATTTACAGTAACAAGTCAAATATACGCAAATTGATAGAAAATAACAAACAAATAGGCAGAAAATATCTGCATATATTATTTATATAAATTTACGACTATTTAATTTTTGAAAATATAAACTCATATATATATATATATATATATATATATATATATATATATATGTGTGTGTGTGTGTGTGTGTGTGTGTGTGTGTCAAGACGATCATTATACAAGGCCTGGTAACCATGCGACTGGAGTCCGCGACTGGGGGCTGACATGTGGAGACCAAAATTAGTACTAAATAACAATTGATGACAACATTTTAGGTAGCAACTTCTTATTAATGTCCAGTAATTAATTAATTAGCAAATATATATATTATGAGAAAACATCTTACAATTATTGACTAATTTTCATGAATTAAAATGTAAAAAATGAACCAAAATACTATAAGATAAATGCACAAAAAATAGATCATACAATTTACGATAATATCGCAAAACTAATGAGTTAAATTGTTTTTGATCATTGTTTACAGAAAATATAAATAATTGTATAATACAATCAAAAAGAAATTTCAGCATTTTACAAAATCATGTATGAAAAAAGCCTGAAAATAGTTTACAAAAAATGGGAATTTCAGAAAAATATTAATTTTAATAATCTTTAAAAAAATTTATTGGGTTTTTGTTTCAAAGAAGATGAAGAAAATGTTTATTTTGCTATGATGCAATAATATATATTACCATTTAGATATTTTGAAAATTAAAATTAATTCATATTAACAAGAACAAAAAATTAACAGGATACTTTTAGAAGTTAAGTACATGCAAAAACAGAGAAAATTGAAAATACATGAATATAGTATATCCCTGTAGAAATTAACTGTTATTGCTGTATCATTTCTATTTAATAAAGAGTGTTTTAATGGCAGCTACAGTTTTATTACAAAATATCTTTTAAACAATGAGGAACATTTTGTCGCTTAACAGGTTTTAGGTAAACTGCTACATCAATTTTGACAGCTTAACGAATTGACTTTTTTCCAAATTCATAGCGACATTTTATAATGTCAAATTAGCTGTCATCTTTTTGCCTTCATAATAAAACAGTAATGCAAAATCAGCTTCAGTAATCCATTTAATTTAAATATTTTTTAAAAAAAGGTGGATATAATCAAAAAGTTAGTACAAGCCATTTTTAGTCATCCAAAACTTTATTAAAAATCAGTGTGAAATTGTGAAAAAAAAAGATTGATGTGTCTTCATACAATTAAATTTATTTGCCCGTTTGATTGCATCAACAATGTTCATATTTTCGTTATCATAACATTTGTTTCTAATATTGCGCCTGGAATCATTTGAAAATATTTTCGTCCTCTATTTAAACATTTTTATCATTATATGCAATACTGTTTGCCTTAATCTCTCCAAATTTTCAGCCAAATAAACTTTTTCGAGGATATTGTAGAACAATATGAACATATACTTCATCATCTAAAATAATCTACTTTTTTTCTTATTTTCAGAGATTTCACTAAAATATTACCAAGTAAACCAAATTCACCTAATTTTGAAATGGTAATGTTCCCACACTGGATAACTTAAAATAATCCTAAAGTTTGTTATACAGTAATGAAGATGTAACAAAATATTCAGAAGGCTGATAAGAACGTCAGGATTATAAAGTCTTCTCTCATTCATTTGTGGTGACGTAACATTAATATGTTCTTTTAATTTTTTCTAATTATCAATTTTTAAGTTACTAAGGTAAGAAATTACTTCATTGATTTGTTATCTGTGTTAAAACATAGAGATTGGATTTGTTGAAAGAGAAAAATTGGTGCATATATATATATATATATATATATATATATATATATATATATATTCAAATTTCAAGTTTTCAAAAATAAAATCAGCAGAATGAATATGCAACTGATTGTTTGATTTATAGCATGTAAGTGATGAGAAAAATTTCTGTTTATCAATATTCTGATACAATTTTTCAAAAGTGAGGATTTTGTCTTTTTCTAGAAAATGTTCCAAGTCATCGTTTTGCACATTTCACACAGAAGCAGAATTTTTGTTTGTTTTCTTTAAGTCTAGTAAATGCACTTATGGCAAATGATTAAATACTCGAATTTACACGAGCCACAAGATTAGCAACTAGGTCCCACCCTTTTACACTGAAACCAATAAAATATAAACGCAAATTCTACTACATCACCTTCTTTTCTCGCACTTCCCGCCTGGGGATTCCCTATTTCACTAACTTGCATCCTCTCTCTCATGATCTTTTCTCCGCTTACTTCACTTTCATCAGCATTCTCATCCTTCTCTTACCTGACATCCCCTATAACCTATCACTCTTTCTCATAACTTTCCTATGTAACACCCTGCAAAACAGTGTCAGTAAAATGCCTTGCTTGAGGCAATATGATTATTAAAAAAATATATTGATGGTGGATTTCTGTGTTGTAATCTTATTGTAAAAATAACTCTTTAATAATCAGATGGAAAATAGTTAAAAAACAAAACAGTGTTCTTCTTTTGGGCTATTGCTTTTAAACATACTCCTTGCTAATTCTGATTTTGGGGAAGACAAAATACGCAAAACATATTGTTGCCATCGCAAACTGTTACGCAGTAACTTATATACTATTGCAAAAAAGATTTTGGAGAACTGAAATGAAAAAAAGATTATTAACTAAACTGTTATTGCATAAGAAGTACATGGTGCTTCTAAAAAGTGTATGAACCTTATAGTCTAAGGTCTTGGGAGTTTGCACATCGAAATTTTGGTTTGAAAATTTAAAATTTAATGTGTGTATGAATTTGAAAACCATTTAGTGACTAACATGGATACAAAGGCCAGGACGTAAGAATTTGGTATACAGACATAGAATTTTGATTTTGGAAACATTAAAATTTTGATAATCCTTTCCTCTCCCATAAAATGCTATTATTTCAACATTTATTGTTTCAATAAATATTTCAGAATATATTTTTTAAAAATTTACTGTAAAAATTATATATATATATATATATATATATATATATATATATATATATAGACAATGCAATAAAATGCAATACCAGTAAAATAGGTTAACCTAAGATAGGAAAATTAGCAGTGCAAAAACTTACATTCATTTTTTTCTTCCGAGACTGTTTCAGAATAGTTCAAATGTTATAAAAAAAAAAGTAGAAGTAATTAATTAAAAACTAATTTTATAATCAAAATATTCGTTATTATGAAAAAGAGTAGCATGAAGAAAAAAATTTAATAACCTTTACGTGAGAAAATTTTTAATGATCATATTTTTGTAGATTTCACTGATTAAAATAGTTGTAAAAACGTAAAAATTGAATTAAGATATTGACAAGGCAACAATAACGATACTTTTATATTTTTGTGGTTTATTTTTCAGAATAGTTGTAAAATATGGAAATTATTACTGAATTTAATTTTTGACATTCATTAATGGCAAAAATTAAACATACTATATATTATGCCTGTTATGTTAGATAAAAAATAAATTATTTATAAAAATTAATTTGTAATCAATATAGTCAACTTTGAAAAACAATAAAGAAAAATTATAAAAACAAATCAATTTTATGTGAATAAAATTCTTATGACACATGTAAATTTTGAAACGAAAAAGGTTGTAAAGTTCAATTAAAATAAATAAACATTATACTTAACATAATCTTAAATTATACACTTATGTTAATGCAAATATAAAACGTAAAT